>CP139509.1:395766182-395831812 GCA_021014915.2 Artemisia tridentata subsp. tridentata | reverse complement strand
TAAGCATGGTGCCATAAAATTTGTTTGACAAAATTAAGTCAAACATTAGATGAGATTGTACATATGCAGTTCAGTTTGTATCCAAGAGTATGGAATGTACACAACAGTTCATATCAGTGAACATATGGAGATTCATTACCAATAAAAAAAAACTGAAAACTGATGCATTGCAACTGATCCATTACCAATCAAAACACAATATCATCATTACAAAAGATAAAGAGATCTTGGTTATACTATCATCATGAACTACCATAATTAACAGTTACAAGTTTCCTTTTCATTGACTGGCTTCAAGGCATTTTTGCAGGAGTGGAGCTTGAACCTTTTTGAGCTTGAAGCTTTAACTACTGGCCAAAATCAGAATCAGTAGAACCAATGATATACTGATTGCTTGTAGGAGTGGAGCTTGAACCTTTTTGAGCTTGAAGCTTTAAATACTGGGCATAATCAGGATCAGTAGCACCAATGATATAATGAGAGCTTGTAGGAGTGGTGATTGAACCTTTTTCACCTTGAAGCTTTAAATACTGGGCATAATCAGGATCAACAGGACCAATGATATACTCAGAGCTTGTAGGAGTGGTGCTTGAACCTTTTTGAGTTTGAAGCTTTAAATATTGGGCATAATCAGGATCAATAGCACCAATGATATACTCAGAGCTTGTAGATTTGATTTCTGCAAATAAGAAAAAGAGAGCATCAAAAACAAAAAAAGAGAGCTTCACAAATAGTCAAATGTTAACACAAAACAACCCTATTTTTTTACCTTTTTAATTAAATACACCCAATGATAGATCTGAACAGAAATAACAATACATTTTTTGTTTGTGGGCTTCATTGTGCGTGAAGTAAGGTTATAGGAATTTGAGGGTTTAAGAGAAATTTAGGTTACAAGGTTGATTATGTGTGTTTGTGTGTGTGTGTGTGTTTGAGCACTTGGGTGGGTATTTAATGGGGTGGGATTAAATGAGGTGGAAATGTGTTATATTGTATGTGTTCAAGTATAAGCAACCTGATGGAATCCAAACATATAAAAACCCCTGCATCAGTTTAAAGGACTAGTATGACTACCAAGTCAAACAAGTCACAAACACCTAAAGTGTAATTGTAATAGCTTAGTGTAGTATAGCAGTTTGTCTTTTAGTAGATTAGACTGTATTTGACTTTTCTAGTTTGACTTGTAAAGTATATAAATAGACTTTTCCCGCCTTAATGTCATTCTCTCATTCTCTTTATGGCTTGTTGTTGTTAGTAAGATTGTTTGTTTGTTGAATGCTAATTGTATTTGACCTAGGAAAGTCAACAATCAAAATATAGTAGTTTGACTTAGAAAGTCTTCTAACAATGCTATCTACATACTTGCAGGCAAACAAAGTATTCTAACAATGCTATCTACAGACCACAGTAGGAGAAAGTATGTGGCTGTTATATGGACGTTAAAAATATGGCTGGTTTAACTTTTGAAGCAAGGCTACCTAAAGGAGAAAGTATGTGGTATTCCTGTTGGAGGCATGCTTACAGAGGCAGAGGTGTTGTTGCAACTGGTGGAGCTGGTGGTGCAGTACCTATAAGTGGTGGTGTTATAGGCTTAGGTGTCAGAAGTGGAAACATATCTAGCGGGGGTGGTGCATTGGGTACTGGAGATGGAAGTGGGACAAGAACACCACCTAAGGAGAGTAGTGAAGAAGAAGAAAGTGCAGGAGCAACTCAACCAAAAAAGAAGCCAAGAAAGTGCAGGAGCAAGTCAACCAAGAACAAATAGTGAATGAGTATGCTCTATTACATGTGTGTCATGTTCAGAGTTGTTATAGTATAGTTGTATCACGGTTTTGGGCATGTCCAAGCCAAGAAACTCTGTTTTTCCATATTCCCATTTTCATGTGTTGGTCTGTGTTTTATGGTTTCATTGATGTAATTTCCATGTTTATGTTTGTGATACTAATCAAAGACACTAAAACAGTAACAACAATATTTGAACTTCATTATACAATGAAAATCTGAATCAAAAGATCCATTTCATTCATTAAGCATAACCATAATTTTACAAAAGAAACCTACCCTAACCTACATCAACCAACCTCATTCACGTATACCTCTCCCTCACAACAAACTCTATCTTCTTAAGAATCTTGTCGAGCATTTGCCTAGCTATCCTCATCAACGCCCTCGCTGTAACACCCCGTGCCCGCTTAGACTAAAAACTTTGACTTTTACGCGGAAACGACTCACCTTTACGGACATCTGCTTACTCTTTTGACCACTGACAAAAATCTATAAACTTTTAGCCCTTGAGACTATTTTTAAATGAAAGTAGACTCAAATAGCTTCAAAATGATAGGTCATACGACCCATTTCGACTTACGGATTAAAAGATATGATTTTTCGAAAACTGCCCAACTAACCGTGACGCCGTCAGAAAAATGGTGACGCCGTCAGACCTTGACGGGCCAGAGGATTTTTGGACGATTAAAAGGGGACGCCGTCAAGAAGGCCATCAAGAACAAATCTGCAGTTTTCACCATTAAAAACCCATTTTGACCCATTTCATGACATCAAACTACATATACCACTTCCGTTTTACACCAAAACTTGATCCACTTCATTAATTTAACATAACTAACACGTTCCAACAACACTTGACCCGTTTACAACCCAAAATGGGTACGAACACGCTTAAACCAAACACCCCATTATCATTACTCAAAAACACTTAAAACACACTTTGACCCATCGTTAGACTCCCAAATCGTTATGATCTTTCTAACATACAAATTGACACTCGACTACACTTTACAAATCAATAGAAGACTCGTGGGGGTACAACCTTGTCACTTGAGCTCGGTGTTCTATACTAAGCTCCTAATTATGATTTATCCTCCAATCCGCTTTAAATTCCTTAGGCTATAGTCCAAGTCCTTATATTTCGCCGCACATAAACCTACAAAAAAACATTAACAACTAAAAGAATAAGCTTACGCTTAGTAAGTAAAACGATTATAACATAACATCATAACTTATTCACACATTAAGCATCATAATCCAACTATTTCATCACAACATTAATCATAACTCATACCTTAGCCATTTCAAGCCCTCTCAACTCATCACACCCTTCCTATATACCTACACTAATCCAACTCTACACTCATTCCCATTTGCTAGTTATGCCAAACTAGCCTTACATCTACTTCTTCACCCCACACTAATTTAAACACATTCAAGTAACCTCATCAAAGCATTCATATAACACATAATGTAAGAAATCATTATAACATTAAATCATAACCGATTTACTTACCTTGAATCCAAGCTAAGCTAATAACATGAATCCCACCATCAACATCTTCTAACCATCATCATCTTCATCTTCACTAGCCACCAACATCACTTCATCACCATCACCATTATCATCATTATTCCTACTAAAATTACATACCAAATACTTACTTTCTCATCAAACTAACACTTTCTAACAAGGGTTTACCAAACCTACCATGACCCTTATGAATCCCTCTCATAATCATTAAAAACACTAGATTAAGTTTACTTACTTGTGGGGGTCTTTGCTAGAGATGATCATAACCACAAAGTCTATATCTTCTTCCTTTCTAAGCTATCCAACAAGTGCTATTTCCTTCCTTTTTCTCTCCTCTAAATCCGGCCTTCATCTTATCTCCATAATGATGGAGAAATCTAGAATAAGCTAGATATACTAGTTAGGTAGAAACTTTGGCCCATTGGCAAGATTGGTCCCTAAAGTCTCTTTCCTACTATTTTAACCACAACTAACTTATAACACATAACTAACAATTGGCAACTTAGGTCCTTCTAGTTTATACATCACATTTCATATTACTACATGAATCATACTTTGACTACTAGTTTGACCATCGGGTTTGACTTTCCACGTAACTTCGTTGACCAACCAATTACATCCAACCTTAGCATATTTCATCTAGGGTGGGGCCTACTCGTAACCGGGATACGGGTCTAACACTCGCCCTACGTAAATCAATAGTCTGGAGTCACCTAAGCTTCTTCGTATTGTCCCTTGCATTTCATACTGCAGTATGTGATCACTTGCAACCTCTCTTTCAGCTTTAGCTTTCGCTCTGAATGCTTTGCTCATTGATACCTGAAGCTCTAAATCACGTTGGAGTTGGTCTTGAACTACCTTTGCTGGGATCTGTGGATTAACCTTAACTTGCTCAAATATCTTATCTGCCAAATATTTGTAAGTGCAGTGTTTTACATCCCTTGATTGAAGGCAAGTGTGTGTGTTTGTGTGTGACTTCACAATCCAATTTTTTGTTACTGTCTTTGCTAGCATACATGACCCATGGGCATTGATTGCTTTCAATTTCATCACCAGTTCCTACACTCTTCCTCTTCCTTTTAGTACCTTTATCAACTGGGCCACTTGATCCACTATGCCCAACAACTCTTGCTTCACTTGGGCCACTTGATCCACTAGGCCCAACACCTCTTGCTTCACTTGGGCCAGTTGGTACACTACACTCTGACTCTGTAAAGACTAGTAATTGGTTATCACATTTAACTCTTATCCTAACAGCATCATTCTTTATCAACTTCAAGTTTCGATATGGTGTTTGTAAAACCCGAAAATTTAATATAACATGAATTGACAAAGATGCCCTCAAATTTAAAATTTTGAGAACTTATGAAAATCATATAAATAACATTTATTATACTTAACCTAAAATGATTATGACTTATGTTATGTAATGAATTAAGCTACCAATAAAAAAAAACTTTACATTATAAGGTTATGTAACAAAAAAAATAAAATCCTTGTGCCTAGCCATTTTAGTCGATCCATGCTTTGTACCCACACCAATTTTCGGCCCATGTAAAGAGATAAGAATGCATTTAAACCAAATTTGTTAGCCCATTATGAAGACCAAATCATACCTTATTTACACCAAATCACAAAACACGGTATTCTTTAATTCTCCACATAACCGAATTTTTTTTTCTGCGAACCCTAAAATCCCTTCTTCACATCTCCACTATACGGTACAAAAAAAAAAAAAAAAAAAAAAAAAAAAAAAAAAAAAAAAAAAAAAAAAGGAAGAAACCCTAAAACCTTCTTGTGCTATTCGATCTAAAGGAAGAAGAAGAAGAAAAGTCTGATCATTGTTCCTATTCAATTCATATCAAAGGTAATCTTATTCACATCTAAGCTAATCCATTCGAATCATGAACAACCCTAATCGACCTATTCATTCTTGTTTTGTGTTTCTTTCATTCGGCCACCAAGAAGAAGAAAAGAAGGAGAAGAGATTTGTTCGTGTGGCATTCTTGTGTTTTGATCACGCTACGAGGGTATTGTGTATCATCCCTTCTTGTTAATCTCGTTAGATTCGATTCATCTTGTTGTTCTTGTCAAAATTAGATCACATAAAATCATATAAATATAACTACATAAAATGATGATAGGTGTACATGAAATAACAACCTTAAAGATTATTATGAATTGGCTTATGAATATGGATCTAAATTTAATTAATATGAATATGTTAAAAACCTTGTAATGATCAACCTATATGTGTTTTGGTACCTTATATGAATGGTTGGTGTCATTGGATGAGTTTTTGGAATAAGCTACACATGAAATATTGAAACAGTTTATGCCCAGGAATTTTAGTCGCCTTGTTTTGATGGTATAAAAATAATGGTAACGTGTTTTTAGGTGGTTTTTAAGTCTAGAAATAATTTCAGGAAAATATATTCCTAGGAAAATTTAGTTTGTAATTTTTTGAGGCCTAGAAGGTTACCTTTTGATTTTTGGGAAATTATGTATCTGATTGGATTTGTGAGTCTAGAAAATCAGTCCAGGTTTTTGAATTCTAATTTCCAAACCGTGTCCAATTAGGAGGTTTCCTTTGAACTGGGTAATATTTAGGATGTATATTACTTCTTGTAATTTTCGTAGATTTTTGTAAATTTTCCTTAATAGGTTTCTAATTAATAACTTTTCGTATAGTAAAATCAATCAGGAATCTGGACAACTTGAAATAAAGGATTTTTAAACTATAGTTACACTTGATAATAAATTCTGGAAAAATTTGGGTAGATTCTTAAGACATCTGGGCACTTGTGTGAATTTTTGGGAAATTTTATTCTGAGTTATTATAAGGATTAAAAATCGTTCCAAACAGGTCTAAATGGAGTGTAAAATCTGTGAGAAGTGTAAAAGTTATTAAAAGGGTGTTATGTGTTTATTTTATAAACTAAAGGGTGTAATTGGTTATTTTACTAAAACTAAAGGACTTAACTTGTCAAAACCTGTGACTTGAATATATTTACACTTTAGACCCTAATCTTATCTTAATGACACTTTAAACCCTAAATTTGTGATAACTACATATTGAACCCTAAAAATTATGAAAACTATATTATGAACCTTAAACTTATGTAAATGACATTATGAACATTTAACTATGAATATGGTCATCTCTAATACATTAAGTTAATGAATGGGAATGTTAATAACAAATAATTCTAAGTATGAAAACTTGCTATTTGTGAAAAGTTACCTAAAATGGAAAGATAAAACCAAAATGAGTAATCTGGATTAAGAACCTATCGTAATTCCGTCTTCTACTCCTTTAGGTGTGAAGAAGGAGAGATCTTGACTCTTTTCCGTGTTTGCTATTATTGTTGCTTGCTTGGTTAATAAGGTACGGATATTCTGCCCTTTTCAGTAAGGGGCCTTCGTTCTCTTGATTTATTAGATTCGTTTAAGATTTCCCGAACCATTGCTATGTATCCCTTGTATTGTGAACCTTGATCTGTGTACTTACTCTTGGACCCTTGTTTGAACCCTTGCCTTGATCTTTTGTTTCACACCTTGCTTTGAACCCTGCCGTGAACCTTATATATGAATCCTGCCATGAACCTTGACCTG
This sequence comes from Artemisia tridentata subsp. tridentata, assembly GCA_021014915.2. Lineage (NCBI taxonomy): Eukaryota > Viridiplantae > Streptophyta > Magnoliopsida > Asterales > Asteraceae > Artemisia > Artemisia tridentata. The sequence goes on along the minus strand of CP139509.1, from coordinate 395,824,878 downwards.
AACCTTGATACACTTGATATTATAACTGGATGAGAAAATCTTTTAATTGATTATGAAAATGTTTTAAGAAACTATTTGTAAGACTATCTTTACAGAAATCATTTTTAAAGGACCTTCTTATTGAAAACCGTTTAAAGATTACTTTTATGGAACCAGTACTTAAGAATTATTTTAACACCTATGATATGGACTTTTAATATAAACTGTTAAAGTGAGCTTTTATTATGAACCTTTGAACAAACTGAGATTGACCTTCCTGATATTGACCTTCCTGATATTGACCTACCTGATATTGAACCTTCTGATGTGAACCTTTGCTTAAACCTTTGTCTTGATCTCCTGACTTGAACCCTGATGTGAAACTTGATCCTGAACTGCTTGATACTTGATACTTGGCACCTGCCACTTGACACTTGACACTTGACACATGATACTTGACCCTTGACCCACAGTTTGAGACTACGAGCCACCCACTAGGCATGAGGGTTTCATGTCCATGTCATTGATGCACCGGTGACATGACTCTAGGGCAGGGGAGTGATGTCCTGTCCCGTCCCTGACCTGATTTATACTTGTTACGTAGAGGAAGACCCTGTGGCCTACTGGGGCGTATGGATGCATCCTAGACTTGACCTGATTTGTTTGTATTACTTGTATTATCTGGTGACTGACGAGTGTGTGCGATACACGTCTTTCACAATCCTGGGAGCTAGCTACTCCAACCCTTGGAGGTATCCCCTCACCCTGTACCTGGTATGCTGAGGTCACCCCTCCATACACCCTGATATGTGATTTGATTTGATATGTACTGTTTCTGGGCTCGTAGAGGATTTCTGTTTCCCTGAATCCTTGTAACCTTATGACCTGACACTTGACCTGACATTTGACATGACTTGATTTGACTTGGGTTGTGGTGGATTACTGGATTATGTTACCCGATGACTTGATACTGGACTTGACTTGATTCGACTTGAGCTGGTGGTGGGTTACGGTTTACTTTACACCTACCTGTTGTAACCATTTCTTGATAACCTTGTCCCATTTTCTTTCCTACTCCTGTTACATCTTGTAATGTTTCACTTACTTCATTATCCCATATTTCTGCTTTGTTATCGTTATATCTGTTCACTGAGCTCTCGTAGCTCAGCCGCGTTTCTTTTTCCTGCGGCAGGTTTTAGTTGGAGGCTGGGTATGAGTAGAGAGCACTTGGGACTTAGAAGATTATACTTAGATTTGCTATCCTGGACTTAGAGATAATTACATTGTTAGACTTAATATTTTTTTTTTTGTAGTTCTCATTTGTACCCCTTGTATATCAGATTTTCCCTTTGTAAACTTTGGAATTCATTTGTATTATTTTGTCATATGCTTGTGTATGCTTTGATACGTCACCATAGTGTAATACTTCTACCCTTATCGGGTTGGGGTGTTACACTCTTGGTCTCAATGGCATGCAAATGTACTCTTTCCTTCACCTCTTTTGGAGTAGAAAATTTTTTGCCACTGAAAAAAAATTACTTATCCCCACAAGGCTTCTTTGACAAACTGTTTTCCATACCTCTTCTTATTGCCCTTAACTCCTTGTTTCTACTATAACCTACTTCATCCTCAGAACCTGTTTGACTATCAAAACCTTCTACACTTACATGTGCTACTCCTTCTACATCATCTCCAATTTGACTGCAGTTGCCAATGCTGTCAAAAGCTTTATTCCCAGTTAGACAAAACATATTTACTTGAACCTCATGCTCGGCTGCACGGTGTCCTTCATCATCCATAACAGCCTCTTCTTCATTATCTGCACCTGCATTGTCATTGGAGTCTCCTTCATATTCACTATCATGAACACTATCAATGTCATCCTGAGCATCATTTTGTGCCTGTTCATGATTCCTCACCTCTACGCTCTACGAATGCAGCTTGTACACGAACATGTTCCTCAGTTCTACCAGCTTCTTGCAATTCATTTTGGGGAACATTTAGGTCAACATCCAAGCCTACGTTTAAGTCCAAGTCTTCAACTCCAAAATGTTCGTCATGACTTAAACCAGAAGTAGTGTCAACATTCATAACATCCAAATAACTAAACTCTGGACCCCTATCCAATTCATTCTCCTCAAACTTCATTAACCTAACGACATCAGCTATTCTTTCACCTGCCACATCCCTAACAGTTGGTTCCACTGGGGTGAAACTCAGGTTTAAACTGCCAAACTGTGAATCTATGTGTGGAAGGTCATTGTTTTGGTTTTCACCACATTCATTGTCAGTCAATTGTGTAAATGTCAGACCTTGAGGTGACTTAGCTGAAGGTGCACAATTATCAGTATTCTCATGCCATGTCAAGTACAACATTTTACCATGTTTTTTTCCCTTACAGGCACTAGTACATGGTTCACTAGACACATCTTCCTCTATTCTTGCCCTAGTTTGTCCAGTAACCCTAGTAGAACCATGCTCTATGTACACCTCAATCAACTTGAAACTAACCAATAGGGAACTCAAACATCGAACATCCTCATCACATGACAGTGGAAACAACCCATCATCTAGACTACTCATTGGACTTAAATAGTGATAAAACATAGGCTCATTCTTACATGTGTAGCCTAGTTGAATAACCATCTGGTCTAGGTCAAACACTGAGAAAACATCAGCATCAACCCTATCGAAGATGTCTTCATCACCACCAATGTATTTTCTATCAGGAAAACACATGAATGACCTACCATGGTGTACTCGTATGCTGAATAAATGTCGTGCATATTCTGCAATAAAAAGTCAGTTACTTAGTGAATCAACATATATTAACACAAGTTCATATCAAAATATATCACAAAGCAACTGGATTTCAAGTCATTACCATATTCCTTTTCGCACTCCATTTCCAACTGTTCAGTTGTAACCCTTGCTCCTTTTTTCCGCATCTTCCATGTTGGTAACGACATTGTTGACACAGATTTGTTTGACCTTTTACTCAGATTGCAATTTTAGGGACGATACTCGAGAGTTTTGAGATGTGATGGGTGATGTGATTGGGCGGGAAAGTGGGAAGGAAGTATTGGAACTAGAAATGTCAAGTACAATGGAAAGGGGTTTTGTGGTACTTATGGAAAGGCAACAAAGTGGTGAAATGACCAAAAAACCAGCCATGCCACATCAGCTAACGAGGGGAGATAACGAGCGTTATCCATAACGGGGCTCCAGGGACCAAATACACACCGTTTTGCAACTTGGAGTACCCCGTTTGCCAGTAAACCCAAACGGGTGACTAAACGACAAAACGGGGTTAACTTTAGGGACCAACGGTGTAATTTACCCTTTTTTATTTCTGTTTTTCTTTAATGCAAATGTTTTGTTTTTTTCTTTTTATGAATATTTATTTATTGGTTATGCTATGTGTATACGGTTTTAAAGTAGTTATTAACTGTGTTTTTAACTTGAGTTCGGTACTTCATTCATTAAAATAAAACTAGCATTGTATCCAAGTGTCATGAAATAAAATTTTCCGGATATTAAAAATTCCGATGATGTATCTTAATTTATTATGATCTTTTTGGCAATAAATTTACGGATATTAAAAATTTCATGTGACGTATTTCAACTTTTTAACTAATGACAATGTTTTTCATTATACAATTGTGATAAGACCACCTGGTGTGGAGTTGCTCGTGGCACCTCATGCCTCCTCATGATACCGCCCAAGCTCCTCATGGCTCCTCATAAGTAAGTTGCTCGTCTGCACGAGGAGCACAAAGTTGTACGAATTTTGTTTGTTTATTATTATTTTTTTTATATTTATAATGGTTGTGTGTGTGAATAAGTGTGTATGTGGGGCCCAAATGAGTAAGTTGTGGTATGTTATGGGAAGGGGGGGTTGTAAGTTGTGGTATGTTATGGTGACGTGGCACCCCGTGGGGCCCGAATGAGGAGTTTTTGCTCCTCATGATACCTTCTGCTCTAATAAATATTTTAGTGAGCAATGCTTTTTAGTCATTTAAAATATCTATTTAATTTATATAAAACTAAGTTTTATGGATACGAGTGTTAAAAAAAATCAGTGAAACCGACAAACCGAGCTGACCCGCTTAATCCGAAACCGCAAAAAACTATAACTAAGAAATCGGATAAACCCTCTTATCGCGGTTTGATTCAGTTTTTGTTTTTAAATATCAGCGATTACCCGAATCGAAACGTGTTTTACATACATGTAGTTTTAAATAAATTTCGGCTGGATTAGAAATATGTGCAGTAGAATAAAATATAGAGAAAAATATTTTGTAATTTTAGCTTTATTATTTGTATTTCTTAAATTGTTGTTTTTGTGTTTGAATAGTTTGTATAATATGCTTTATTATTTGTAGTAGTAACATTTGATGCAGAAATTGTATTTAAGTTGGTTGTATTAGTGACATTTATGTAAGGGTGTTTTAATAATTACATTAATTGTATTTATTGACCAATTAATTTATGTATGTAATTGAGCAAATGTTAATTGTACATAATGCTTTATAACATGTATTACTTAAAATTAAGTTTATGAGTGGAGTAAATATTTGTACAATAAGCTTTATAATATGTAATGCTTAAAATTAAGTTTTGGAGGAGGGAAGTGTCTTCCTCCTTTATATGTAGTATAGATTTATATGTAGTATAGATATGTCACTCTATAAAGACTAAGTTTTATTACTATCTAATTATGTCATTCCAACTTTATATTAACCGTTAAAACTATTAGGCCAATTCAGTGTCCAATGACATCTAACGATTTATACATAAATTAATCTAAGTAAGAAGTAAGAACAATATCCCATTTAACCCAAGCCATTTTATAAACTCCGAAATCCCAACCCAAAAGAAATCTCAGCTCATTCTCTCAAGACGATTTAGAACACACGCCGGAACACAAAAGATTGAGAAGTAATACAATGGTAGACTTCTGAGCACATATTTAACCAAGGTTAGCCTCCCTCTGAATGACACTGTTTTAGCTTTCCTATATGTTAATCTCTTTTTGAACTTCTCGATCACCAGTCTCCATGCCGACTCCCTTCTCATAATTACCCCATAAGAAGACCTAAATAAGTTAGGGGGATTTCCCTTTTGCTCAATTTGAATTTCAAGCTTGAGACATTCTTAAAGACCACACACATAAGGTTCTTTGCATTTTGTTTACTCCAATCTCCAAAAAGTATACCATCATCAGCATACACTGGAGATGCTTAATATTAATACCCTCATTAACAACCTTAGCACATTTGACGATACCCTTATCAAGTGCGTATTGCATAATTACATTTAACCCTTCCACCGCAAGAATAAACAAAAATGGTGACAATGGATCACCTTGTCTCACCCCTTCACCATGTTAAATTCTTTAGTGGGTGAACCATTTACCAACACTAAAATAGTCGTTGAAGATAAGCACGCTTCAATCCATCTACACCATTTATTTATGAACCTCATACTTCTAAGCACATGTAATAGAAAGTCCCGTTTTATGCAGTTATATGCCTTTTTCAAAATCTACCTTAAATAACAAACATTTCTTCTTCGCTTTCTTAATATACCCAACTGTCTCGTTTGCAATCAGCACGACGTCCAAAATATATCTTCCCTTTATAAACGCGTTTTGAACCTCGCCTTCTAGTTTATCCACAACCACTTTAATTCTTTTGGCTAACATCTTTGCAATAATTTTATAGTAGAATCCAATCAGACTAATTAGGCTATAGTCACCCAACCTGGTGGGATCACTTACCTTAGGAACTAAAGTAAGAAAGGAAGCATTACACCCCCTCGAAATCTCTCCCATGGTCAAGAACCATCGGATCGCGTTAACAAGGTCCCATTTCACTATATCCCATAATTTCTTAATGAATATGAAATTAAAGTCATCAGGACCAGGGCCTTATCGCTCCCACACCCACATATTGCACTCCTGATTTCTTTTTCACTAAACTATGCCTCTAACCGACTTACATCATTTTCTGAGAGTTTTGCAACCCTATTACTACGAAAACAAGGCCATTCTCCCTCTTTCCTTGAAAATATTACCTTATAGTAATTATACATTTGATCTTAAATTGCTTCTGGATCCTCGCACCATAACCCGTGTACCATTTGACCTCGAATGTTATTCTTGTTATTTCTTCTTTTCACTATTAAGTGAAAGCACTTGGAGTTCTCATCACCCTCAACATCCCATTTAACTATTGACTTCTTCTTTAAGATACCAACCTTTTCTATATAGTTGTGTTGTTTTACTCTTTGTGGTATTTTATTTCAATATACGCCTAGCTATTTAAGGAAAAAAAATAATAATAAATAAATAAATAAATAAAACCTAGCAACCTCTGCAAAGTTCAACTTAGACGCATCGTCAAGGAATCAAAGATAACTTGAAGATGTACTTCTCCAATAAATGCTTGACACTTACCAACCTGTACGTGACATCCTCGTTTGTCTCTTATATAACGGGAATGTTGGTCGGAGTTACTACAACTTCTTCCACATTTAATATCATATTTAAGAAGAGCATTTACTCTCATTCAACTAGTTATTATCCCTGGTCCAGTCAGAGACTAATGGTTCACTTGCAAATTATAACTCTTGTTTGAGTTTGTTTGATCAAAGAGCAAAACCTTATTGTCACAATTAAGTGTTTATCCGCAAAACGCTTTGTAATTCACTGATTTATTCCAATAAAAATTATAAATTTAAATGTTTTCTATGTGTTATTGCCTTAAACCTTTTTATATATTGTTTCTTTTTCATAAAGTGTCATGGATTAGGGAACCACAAAAACCATCAAAGTTATAAAATTGTTTTATTTTTGTGAAAATAATTAAAATGTTTATGGTTAAAGTACACATATATACATTATCATGTTGTACCTTAACAATAAACAATCTCCTCCAGGATTGTAAACAAAAAGATTAATCACGAATAATAATTAAGTTTGAGAACTATCTCGTTTAGGTATGTCAAACACACAAGTTTCACAACAATAGAGTATTATTGAAACTTTGAGTGAGTTTTATAATCATATAAAGTTAAAGTAGCTAAATTGAAACAAATAGCAAACTTTGATACTATTTGATGATTTTCACACTTAACTAAAATTAGGTCGCAAATTTTTTACACCGTACTAAAATCAACATGAATTCGATAAATTTGGTACAAAAATAAACAGGGTTAAAGATAATGGGTCAGAGACAAAGACAAATCGACTTATATGACCTATTTAATAAGTTTAATAAACCAGTCGTGTTCAAGTTAAGCAACTGTTAAAAGATCAATAAAACACATAATTAACTTGGAGTTTATGTTGGGTTTTGACTAAAATAAGTTTGTTACATACTCAATCTGAAGAAATAAACCGAAAATTCTTGTGTGGTTATTTATGCGTTGTTTTCATGGTTTTTAAGGTTGTTATATCATTTTGAGATTTAAAGAGTTAAATAGTTGAATCAACAACCCGTTACTTATACAGGTTAAACGGGTTACGCATGTTAACCAAGTCCATTTAAAGGAATTTCTTGACACACTCAATATGCGATTGGTGTTCGACTTGGGGTATTACCAACCGACAAACCCTAATTGAACAATCCAAACCCGACAAAATTGTCACCCATGAATAAAACTACGAGTAAATTGAAAAAATCGTCCTTGTGGTTTGGCCAAATTGCATGTTTGGTCCGTACTGTTCATTAAGTGCAAAAAATGTCCTTATTTTCCACTGTTACATTCAGTTTTGGTCCCCCACGTGTATCTCCGTTATCTTCCCGTCTAATTGTTGTGCAGTGATTCCACAAGGGGGCATTTTCGTCTTTCAACCCTATATCAATAAATTAATCCCCACCCAACCAATAAAAAACCCAATCCCGCTTATTTTTCCCCCAAATCCAAAAGTCAAACCCTTACAATCGAATACCTAATTTCTTATCCCTGCTGTTCAAACCCATTGCACTTATAGTCCTTGTAGATACATGCGATTATAGAGATGAATGAGTCACCTTCACCTCCAAAATTTATTTTTAGAAATGATGGCGTATTAATTGATCCAAACACAATTTATGGTAAGAATCGAAGTTTTTTTAATTGAAATAATCACTTATTTGATACTACATTGTTAGCTCATTGATTTTTTTTATTTTTTTTTCATTATGATACAGGTGGTTCCAAGTCCATGTTCTCTATGAAGTTCAATCATGGTGGATACTTCACACAACCACCAAATAGGATGTATACCACAGGTGAGACAGTATACTTGGATTACATTGATGTGGATCACCTTAAGGTTGAGGGAATAAATACAATTATGACTCAACTAGGGTATGAGTCTGATGACATTATATATTATCACTTTAGGATGCCTAACAAAGGTTTAGATAATGGTTTAAGGCGTGTGAATTGTGATGATGATTTAGTTAGGTTGGTAAAAGTAGTGGAAACACATAAGAAAATAGAATTTTTTGTAGAGCTTTGGATTAACAATGTTCGGTTGGCTGACTTAGATGATGATGGTGTAGATAACATAGGCTTTGATTTGAATGTGGAAGATACAAATGGACAGTCTAGCTCTAAGAATGTAGGTGATGAAAATGACACAGAAGTGAACATGGAGGATATTGTTGATGAGGAGCATATTATTGATGATGTGGAAGTGAACATAGAGGATTTTGTAAGGCACAATGTTGGTAGGGAAAACTATGTTGACCCAAGTGGAAAACCTCATTTTGAAGTAACATATGAAGCTTTAGAGGTTGTGGACTATGATTCATTTGATAGTGATGTAGGTGATGATGATGATGCTTCAAGTGTTATAAGGAGGAACCTTAGGAAACTTAAAAAAACTGGAGGTGCTGGATCAGATGGTATTGTAAACTTCTTTTTTGTTGGACAAGATTTTGCTAACAAGGAAGAAGCTAAAGATAGAATTAAAGCTCATGCAGTTGAAACAAGAAGGAAGATTCAAATTGTAAAGAATGATCATGAAAGGTTACAAGCTATGATGGAAGGGTTCAAGTGCTTGGCACTCCAAATGGGTACACTTGGGAAGTCATCCAGGGACAGAGGTGGAAGAGGGGCAAAGGGAATTGAATGAAGTCATCCAGGGCACACTCTATGTACTGTCTTTTTCTTATGATGTCAGTTTAAGAAGCTTTGTGTAATGCACCAATGTATGATCCTACTATCTAATGAAGAATGCATCTATGTATGCATTATTTAAATAAAAATCATACACATTCGTAGTAGTATCATTAAACTTGAAAATTACCATTCATACTTGAACATTCATACATATAACAAAATTCATTGACTATAGTCAATTTTTAAGTTCAAGATGAACATTCATACATAGCTTTATTAGCTTACAACATGAAAGTAACTAAGAACAAGACCCAACTACAAATCAACCATATCTTCAATCTTCGTCTTCCAGCAGCCATTTCAACCAATGATTGTTGAAGCTGGTTTCTTGAATTAAGTAGACCAGAAATGATTTGCTTTGAACGAGCACACATTGGAGGATCAACCCAATCAAAAAACCCACAATCCGTTCCCTACAAATTAGTACTTCAATCAATAACTTGTGGAAAAAATATAACTACAAATTACTACTTACAAAAAATTCTGGGCATGAGTGAAAACGACGTCCTGGGTTAAGATTTGTCCATGAAGTACGCACACGGGTCTTACTACCACAGTAACACGTCACCATTTTAGCTAATTGATTTTGCCCTTTTTACTTCTTTAGGGTTAGGGTTTTAATTGGGGACCAGTGTTCTTGGAGTGGGTAAGTAAGGGGTGGGGTTTTTTATTAGTTGGGTGGGGGACCAAATTAATTTATTGATATAATGTTGAAAGATGAAAATGCCCCCTTGTGGAATGCACGTGCACAACCATTAGACGGGAAGATAACGGAGATACACGTGGGGGACCAAAATTGAATGTAACAGTGGAAAATAAGGACCTTTTTTGCACTTAATGAACAGTACGGACCAAACATGCAATTTGGCCAAACCACAAGGACGATTTTTTGCAATTTACTCTAAAACTACTTTAAGCCTATTCATGTTGAAGGCAAACCCAAAAAATTATTCCAGTAAAAGCAATATCAAATTAGAAGCGTAATTCTTTTTGTTGTTAAACGTTTTGCTAAACAAATTTTACGTGGCATTAGTTCATCACTATATAAATGCAACATCTTTTATACATATCTTAAAATCGCTACTCGTTTTTCCTTCTGTAATTCCAAAATAAATACAAAAGCCACTAAGAAGAAATGTTCCAAAGAGTTATGTCAGTTAATAATTCGTCTAGTACCGAAGATTCTTGCATGTTGTCGGCATTTTTATGCTCCAAATTTAAGATTTAAAGTTGATGCAATTTATTGTTGACAACCATTATAATTAATGTATTTAAGGGACCGTAAACTATCATGAACAACCAACTAGTTACTTACACGACAGTTAAAAAAGAAAATTACTCTGTTTTGTGGTCTTTGTACATTATTTAAGTTTTAGATTGCGTGATTTTATTATGTTCTACACCATTTTACTGCAATGACTATGGATTTCACAATATCATCTCAGGGTTCGTTATAAACTATAGACCAACTTTTTTCGAAATGCAACATACTTATAAACTCCTTTAGAAACGAAATTTTGTGATCAAATTTGTCAGAAAACAATAGTAACTTATAATATTACATGTTACCAAAGCTAATGTAACTAAACATGAATTAGGTATTGATAGAATTATGTAACATCAAAAGAAAAGCAAACTTTCAAGTAGGTAAGTACCATATTAAGGTAACCTATGTTATCATAGAAAAGCAACGTCACCATTGTGTTTAGTAATTTTTTTACTGGTTTGTTTACCAAGTGCCCTCGAGTTATTAGTATAAATGATTAAATAAAGAACTTTATGTCTTTTAAATTAAAATTTTCAATTTATTAAGGTATTTAAAAGCTTAATAAATGCGTATCAAATGCATTTTTTAATTTAAAATGAAAGTTTGAAATGAATTAATGCAGACTCCTCGGGTACGTGTTAGACAACCATTTTTATTCTTTTTTTTGAAAAGCAAACTTCATTAAACACCAAAGGACGGGGAATCTCCAAGGCGGAAAAACCCACGAACCCAACAATTACATCACATCAAAATGGAAAGACTTCCAACCCTTCCAATCCACTACACTATTTCTACCCCTATTACAAAACCAAAGATAACTCAACGCTTTAACATCTGACACAATCTCGACCACATTCCTAGTCGTCTGATTAAACACCTTCTCGTTTCTAACTTTCCAGATCCGCCAACATGCCACCATTAAAATGCCGTATAAAATCTCTTTTTTACTCTTCGACCATCCCAAGTTCGTAACCACATCAACAATATCTTTAACAGAAAATAAATAGATAGATGGTAAAATGAACCCAATTCGCAATCCCATTCCAAACTCCATTCGCCACTCAACAAACCGTAAAGATGTGTTCCACGCTTTCATCGACCTCCTCGCAAAACTCACAGAGACATTCCCCGTGAATTATGTTTCTTCTTCGTAACGCAACTTTGGTGGGAATCCTATCCAACATCACCCTCCACATAAAAACATTACACTTTAACGGAACCCACTTACACCATTGAAAATCTATATGATAACCTTACATTCGGTCACTTTGCAACCATTTCTTCACCTCCTGAACTGAAAACTCAATCAGCCCACCAGCATCCCAAGCCCAAGTATCCCTTTTATTTTCCCATCTCTTGTCCACGAGAATCTGATGACAATCAATAAGTTCTCGGACTTCTTGAGCAGAACTCGGATACGACTTCCACTTCCACATAATCGCTCCAGCCATACTATTATCACCAATCCTATCCGCAACCAAACTCCACTTATCTTGCTCTAACCGGAACAAAGCTGGGAACAACAACTTCAAGGGGACCCGAGTAATCCAAGGGTCTATCCAAAACTGTATGGCGACCCCATTACCCACTTGAGCTCATATCATATTTGCCCCGTACATATCACCCACCTTTATACGACAACCGCTATTTACAAGTTTCGTCCACGTCCCCGAGAACCTAGGCTTAAGCGGATAAGTCTCCCACCTCCTCGTAGACCCATGAATCGCATCAATTACTCTTCCCCACATAGAGCTATCTTCTTTACGATAACGCCAAAGCCATTTTAACAAGAGGGCGCAGTTACTCTCTCCAAGCTTACTAAGACCCAACCCACCTTGTTTCTTTGATCTAGTGACTATATCCCATCCAACCCAATGAACCTTTTTAGCATCCATATCTCCTCCCCATAGAAATTTCTTAATCAACGACTCAAGGCTATTAATAACCGCGACTGGCGCCTTAAACAAAGAGAAGTAGTAAGAAGGCAAACTTTCCAACACCGATTTTATTAGCGTCAACCGACCACCAATAGATAGAACATTCGATTTCCACTTGGACAAACGGGTTTTAAACACTTTCAACACCGGATCCCAACTACTTATCCGACTCATATTAGCACCAACAAGGATCCCTAAATAAGAAAATGGAGTGACCCCCGAACGACAGCCCATAGCAATCGCCTTCTCACTAACCTCATCAGTACTCTTCCCCACACCAAAAAGAGTAGATTTATTAATATTAATCCGAAGGCCCGAACATAAATGAAACACTCGAAGCAATCTTCTAAGAGTAACAAAATTTTTATCCGACCACTCTCCCATAACCATCGCGTCATCTGCATATAATAAATGAGAAAGAATAGGGCCTCCATTCGGAAACCGGATGCCACTAAAAGAGCCCACATCACACGCCTTCCTTATAAGACCCGAAAGAGCCTCCATAACAATGATAAACAGGAACGGTGGGATAGGATCACCTTGTCTCATACCCTTCTCACAGGAAAATTCAAAAGTCGGAGAACCATTAACTAGAACCGACGACCTTGCTGACGCCAACACACCTTTAATCCAATTACACCAAATCTCTGGAAAATTCATTTGTCGCATAACCGATATCACAAAAGTCCAATTGACATTATCATAGGCTTTTGCAAAATCAATTTTGAACATAAATAACTCCTTCCCACATCTTCTAGCCCAAGATAACACTTCACTAATAATTAGAGGACCATCCAGAATATACCTCCCTGCAACAAAAGCCGATTGTGTCTCCGAGATAAAACAATCAATCACCTTTTTCAACCTGTTTGCTAGGACTTTAGAGATCACTTTGCTCACTACACCGATCAAATTAATCGGACGATACTCCCCCAAGTCAACCGGGTCATTCACTTTAGGCACCAAAGTGATAAACGAAGACCCAACACCCTGACTTATGACCCCCGTCTCAGCAAAATAATTAAAAATATCCAGAAAATCACCTGAAAAAAGAGACCAAAACTTCTTAATAAAACAGAAATTAAAACCATCAGGACCCGGGGCTTTATCACTCCCACATTCAAACACCGCATCCTTAATCTCTTTCTCTAAAAATGGAGCCACAAGCCCGTCCGCTGCTTCCGAATCAAGAGTCTTTAAACCGTAAACAAGAAGTGAAGGCCGATCTTTTATCTCTTCAACAAACTTTTCTTTAAAAAACCGATGCACCTCCCTTTTAATCTCTTTAGGCTTCGTAAACCACTCGCCGTTTATGGACAAACCAGGGATCGAGTTAGACACTCTTCGAGCATTAATAATACCATGAAAGAAACGAGAGTTTTCATCACCCTCCTTCGCCCACTTCACTCGAGCTTTCTGTTTCAAATCCTGAACCTTATAAGCTTCCAATTCTTTCAATCGCTTCGTAGCCTCTTCAAGAACCCACCCTTCTTCTTCCGTCAAATCCCGATTTTCCATCAACAATTCTATTTCCACAATTTCAGATTTGAGACCAATTTCCTCCTCAACTTCAATATCTAACTGTTCCTTATGCCAATCCTTAATACTCGATCGAAGCTTCCTAAACTTGGATAACAACTTCACATCAGGCGCCCCATCAAAATTAGAAGATGAAAAAGCATCATCAACCACCTGATCCAAACCTTGTCTACTTAACCAAGAATTGTAAAATCTAAATGGCTTGGGACCAAAGTTTCGCGACTCTATTTTCAACAGAATCGGGCAATGGTCAGATTCATCCCGATCCAAAACTCTATATTCCGCATTAGGCCATTTATTGAAAAATGACCAACACACAAAGACACGGTCAATACGACTGAGCTTGTTTCCTGCAAGAAACGTGAACTTCCGACCTCTCAAAGAATACTCAAACAAACCGGCATCTTCCAAAAACTCATTAAACTGTTTCGTGGCCGCTTCATTAAACTTCGAGTTTCTACGTTCAAACCGGTCTCTAACACTGTTAAAATCTCCCGCGACAATCCAATACCCATTATCATCCATATCAATCGCCTTAATAGCATCCCAAACCACCCGTTTATCGACCAACTTTTGCGAACAATATACGTTGACATACGAAACCTTCTGCCCGTCATGTTTCATATAACCCGAGACCAAAAGCATCGATCTACTCTTAAAGACCGACGTCTTCACAAAAACCTTGGAATTCCAAATGGAAATTAAACCCCCAGACCTACCCGTAGCATCGACATACTCAAAATCAAACTCACCAGACCCCCAGAATCTACTAACATCCACACCTTCTAACGACTGAAACTGAGTTTCCTGTAACATTATAAACCCGACCTCATTTGACACCTTAAGTTTTTGAACCCACGAACTCTTTCCAACGGAACCCAACCCTCTAATATTCCATGAAATAACATTCATTGAGGAACTGATTGAAAGCCTTCTTCGCTAATCATCTTCACAGTAGACGTTTCATACCTATCAATGTTAGAAGCACCAAGATTCATACCCAAGATAACCGTCTCAACTACTTCTTCATCATTTTCCTCCACGATCGGATTCCTTTCAGCCTCCCCATTCACCGTCTCTTTATTAAGGTCAGGTGTAACATATTCTTCCTGTGACCCTTCGGTTTCATCAATATCTTTGGGGTTACCGTTTACATTAAAAATAAACCGATCAATATCAAAAGGATCATCCCCTTCTCTAGAACGTTTCTTAGGCCTTTCAAGACCCGTCGGGGAAGGAGATTTCTCTGACCTTGACTTCTTCCGAAAGCTACCTCTTTTCTTGTTCTTATTACCCTTAATATCCTGACCACCAGACAAATGTGAACTAAATACCTCCTTAACACCAAGACCAACCCCTTGTGGAAGCGATTCATTCTGAGAAACACTATCAAAAACCTCATTCTGGACTGCATCATTATCCACGATTGGAACATCATCCGAAACACCACCTATACCTTCTTTCTCTAACCTTACCTCATCTTGCAAGCTAACTTCCGATTCTTCTCCCACCTCGTCCAAACAGTCTGGAATCCAATCCCCAACTTCTTCCTCTATAACGACCGAAAAAACTTCATTCCTCCACTTAAGCGATAAAACCTGATTAATCCTATTAACAGAATCACACAGAACTCCAATCAAGACATGAGATAAATCCTCTTGTCCTTCACTAACTTGAGCCGATTGAATAACATCACCAAACTTAGACCCAATGACATCAAACACACTATCCTCAAACAAACACAATGGAACCCCAAAAATCTTTAGCCATGCAATACGTTCAAAAGATACCCGTTGCCCTTCCCAATAATCCAACGAAGCAAAAACCGACGTCCACACTTCTTTTATACGATGAAACTCTAGCATTGTCTCCTTATCTTCAAAAACCAGAATAACCGATAATCCTCCCACATATCTAATCCCAACCTTCGACAAACTAACTGAAGATAACCAAACCCTCAAAGTAATCAAGTCTTGTAGACAACGAACCCTACCAAGCAACCCCAACCCTTTCCATTGAAGGCTGCCCTGAACGCAATTTTCTATTACCACCTCCAACTGACCTTGCCCCGGATCATTATCAAGAAGAGTGTCCTTAAAGGAGCGTTGGTTACTAGAACTCAGCCCCGGCTGATCAACCACTACCACATTCACTGTTTCATTAACATTTTTCTCTACATTTTTCTCGTTCACTGGTACCCACTGCTTCTCCTCCTTCCATGAGATCTTTTCCCCATCCACAAAATGAGCTAGCACAATAAACAACTTGTACGAGCCTATCCAAACATCCTTTAAATCCTTCTCTAGACTCAACGGATCTTTAACATTCTTAAAAGAAACGAAACCAAACCTTTTACCAAGTTTATATTATTTTCTCGCAATATACGTGCCATGAATATCTCCATATCCTTTAAGAACAACATAAAGATCTGACGAAGCACATCCTCCCGGAAGATTAGACACAAAGAACTTTGTAACCGCCACACCATTATTCTTCGAATCATCATCTTGTCTTGGTCTCCTACCCTTCTTCGATGGAGCATCATACCATGTATTAATCTTGTACTTCTCCCTGCCCGCCATACTGAATTTGAAAAATCCTGATCGCCTTTGCCGCCTCTGAGGTTTTCGGAGAATTAGGGTAATGTTTTAATAAAATTAAAAAAAAATAAAAATAAAAAAAAAAAAAAAAAAAAAAAAAAAAAAAAAAAGATCCAACCATTTTTATTCAAAGAAGCTTAATGTAACTTTATCGAAACTATTAAGCCAGCCTCGGATTGTGTTAGGTTAGATATTATTTAATACATCCGTTATACTAATTAGGGCAAATGACAAAAAAATCATCGAACTTAACACTTTTTGTGATTGTGTGTAGCCAACTATTTTTTTTCAATTATTATTATTATTATTTTTTTTCATTCTAACACAAAACTTTTGAATTTGTGTTATTGTATGTATCCATGTCAGCTAAACATCGCATCGTTAGTCCTTTACACTAACGGCCATTAGTAATTAACTTAAAATTCCGTTTTCTTACGTTTTTATACGTTTTCGTCCGTTTTCTTACGTTTTCATCCGTTTTCTTACGTTTTTACACGTTTTCATCCGTTTTCGTCATTTTTTTACGTTTTCGTCTGTTTTTACACGTTTTCGCCCGTTTTTTTACGTTTTTGTCTGTCTTTATATGCTTTTGTTCGTTTTTGCACGTTTTCTTACGTATTCGTCGGTTTTTACACGTTTTCATCCGTTTTTATACGTTTTCATTTGTTTTCATTCGTTTGTTCGTTTTATACGTTTTTGTCTGTTTTTACACATTTTCATCCGTTTTTATACATTTTCGTTCGTTTTCATAAGTTTTCGTCCGTTTTACACATTTTCGTCCATTTTTATACGTTTTCGCTCATTTTTATACGTTTTTATTCGTTCTATACGTTTTTAAAAAACAGACAAAAACGTATAAAAAAGAACGAAAACGTATAAAAACGGACGAAAAACGTGCAAAAACGAACGAAAACACATGAAAAGGTATAATAACGGATGAAAACGCAAAAAAATGGATGAAAAAGTATGAAAATGTAAAAAACATACAAAAACGAACGAAAACTTACAAAAATGGACAAATACATATGAAAACGCAAGAAAACGTAAGAAAACAGTCGAAAACGTATAAAAACGGGATGAAAACGTATAAAAAAGACGAAAACGCCCAAAAACCTAACGAAAACGTATAAAATGGGCGAAAACGTATAAAAACGGACGAAAACAGATAAAAACGGATGAAAACGTATAAAAACGGACAAAAACGTGTAAAAACTGACAAAAACGTAAGAAAACGAACGAAATGAATAAAAACGGACGAAAACGTGTAAAAACGGACGAAAACGTATAAAAACGGATGAAAACGTAAGAAAACGGACGAAAACGTGTAAAAACAGACGAAAACGTATGAAAATGTATAAAAACGTAAGAAAACGGAATTGTAAGTTATTTACTAACGGTCGTTAGTATAAAGGACTAATTATGTGACGTTTAGCTGACGTGGATATATACAATAACAAAAAGTGTCAAGTTTTGTGTTACAATGAAAAAAAATAGTTGGCTATACACAATCACAAAAAGTGTCAAGTTCGATGCATTTTTTTGTCATTTGCCCTATTAATTATTCATAATCTTAATGTTAAACAAGTTATGTTGTAAGTTTGATCCCCTTGTGGTTAAAAGTTAGCCTGACAAAAAAAAGGACAAAGGCTAGGGTTGCAATGGTAATCTGAGACAAAGTTTTTCTAAAAAAGTTATTTATATTACTTATAATGCATGAATAACATTTTCAATAAATTTGTGAGACACTTATTAATGCATTTTTAAGCAATATTAGTGTTAATGCATCATGTACACATAAATTATCTTCCACAACATTATTTTTAATCCGTATACTCTTTTATGCAAATAATAATAAGAGTTAACTACATTTTTGGTCCTCGTGGTTTACCGGGTATAACGATTTTGGTCCAGTAGTTTCAAACGTAACGGATCTTGTCCTATTTTCGCTGACCCGTAACGGGTTTGGTCCAATTTTTGTTGACTGCTAGTTTGACTAACTTTGACCGTTAAATCTGGGGGCATTTTTGTCTATTCAACTATATTAACTAAATAAAACAAGCAGATCCACCCCACCAACCTATCCATTGCACCATTTTACCCTAATCCTCACACCTCCATCTCCACATTTCTTACTAACACACTTTCAATCAAACACTCCCTTCGTTCTTATAACACCAAAATTGATTCGACCTTATAACTCCAATAACTCAAACGCAGCCACATCAAGCAATAATCCCATCCTTATAACTCCAAATAAAAACGTAGCACCTTATTACTCCATTAAAACACGACTAAAACATCACCTTAGCACACAACAAAGACTGAAGAGATACGGCTCGTCTTCAAGACCTTGTAACAAGGTCTCGGGTAGGTGTGTTTATGTCTTGTGTTTTGTTTTGTTTTGAAAAGATCAATGATGGGTTTCATTGAATAGATCTGTAATGATCTTTAATATCAATTAATTTACAACTTGAGATCTTTAGTTCTTGCAATTTTCGTGAATCTGATTTGGGTTATGTGAGTTGTGAAGAGACGTGAGGTCAAGGGATTTGCTGGTTATTAGTGTTTGGATCGATGCGTGATTTGTGAATGAGTTTGTTTAATCCTAACAGCCCCGTTCTTTTTTCTTTTTTCTTTTTTTCCTTCTTTCTAAATCCAAACAGCCCTATTGATTGTATTTTATCACAAATGTGTTGGTATTAAGGGTTGAGTGGTAATGGAACTGGTGTGTACTATGAAGATTATGACATTAAATGTTAGAGGTATTGGGGTAGAAGGAAAACTTAGGTGGATTAAATCGATCATTAAGGACGAACGCCTAGATGTGATCGGTTTGCAAGAAACTAAAAGTGTCACCACCTGGGAAATCACCAAAAACAAGATCTAATAAAATAGGTCTCGGGTAGGCTGTTTTGTTTTCTTGTTATTTGACTTTCATAGATCAATGATGATTTGTTTCAAGTTGTAAAGATCTTTAAAAGATTTGTGATAGACACTTGACACATAAACTGAGATCTTCTTTTTTTTCATTTAAGTTTTGATTCGAAAGTTGTGGATGACCATGAGATGTGATGGTTATTTGTTGTAATATTGTTTGATGTACATACCATCGTGATGGGACAGTGAGTATGGTTGTGGTTATAAGAAATTAGTTGTTGGCCGTAGTTGCAAGATTGTTTGACTTTTGTTGTGGTTATAAGAAATTGGTTGTAATATTGTTGGCTGTAGTTGCAAGATTGCAAGATTGTTTGACATTTGGTTTCATTTTTATTTGGTTGTTGGCTCTAGTTGCAAGATTGTGTGGAAGATAGATCTGGGTTTGTTTATGTGGTGGTGACTAATAATAATGAAGGAAAGGGCATCTTAGTCATTGTACATTATTATCCGAGGGTATTTTAGTCATTTTACGCTTTTTTAACTAGTCAAACTAACAGTCAATGAAAATTGGACCAAACCCGTTACGGGTCAGCGAAAATAGGACAAGATCCGTTAAGTTTGAAACTATTGGACCAAAATCGTTATACCTGGTAAACCACGAGGACCGAAAATTGGACCAAACCCGTTACGCCCAGCTGATGTATTGCTCTATTCTTGGGACGGTGGGCAGGATGTTTGTGTCGATTTGACAGGGTCGTCTCCTTTGACGCAATCGGGTATGGTCGATTTTGTGCCAGGACGAGTGGTAGTTGAAGCAGCACAGCGCAAGCGTGTCAAATATGAGAGCAAATGTGCCGACATTGGATATGGGTTTCTTCCCTTCTCATTCTCTTCCTTTGGGGAACTTGGGAAGGATGCAGCAACCCTACTGAAACGGATCCGAAAGTTCTCAGTAACTCAAGACATCGGATCGCGAGCCGCTGCTCATATTTTTAATAGGATTAGCTTTGCAATAGCTAGAGGAGTGGGAGCCCAGTTAGTATCTCGGCTCCCCTCTAATTTCTTGTAAATCCTATTTTCTTCTAATGAAGTGATGTTTTATAATTAAAAAATAAAAATAAAAAAAAAATTAATAATAATAATAATAATAATAATAATAATAATAATAATAATAATAATAATAATAATAATAATAATAATAATAATAATAATAATAATAATAAATAAATAAATAAATAAATAAAATAAAATAAAAATCGATAGAATCGCAAATTGTTAGAACGAGTTACAAAGTTCGAAATATATGATTTAATCGTAAGAATGCTATCGAGAGCTAATCAAGACACATTTTGAAAATTTTGGAAAAAAACAACAAAAACAAAATAAATCTTCTCTATAAAATTGGGACGAATTTATTAGAGTTTAAATGATGCAAAGATGTAAAGTGATAAGTTTATGATATAATATATTACTTATATATATACTTGTTTTATTATATATCTCTTTTCATAGTTAAATTCACATGATTTTTATAACATATGAGT
Organism: Artemisia tridentata subsp. tridentata; assembly: GCA_021014915.2. Taxonomy (NCBI): domain Eukaryota; kingdom Viridiplantae; phylum Streptophyta; class Magnoliopsida; order Asterales; family Asteraceae; genus Artemisia; species Artemisia tridentata. Next base: position 395,803,958 of record CP139509.1, on the reverse strand, counting down.
TTTATTGGCATTTGTAAGCACTCTTTTACTTATATTTCATGCCTATGTGTGACAAATATAATAAAATAAACTTTAAACAATGTATATTCTTAGAACAAATTGTTTTTAACATGATGCAAATATACTTTTTAAAAGATATGGTGCAAAAAAATCTAAAATAAAATGTCATTTTTATTGATTGTTGCATTTGATACCGCATAAATGTAATTAATTGACACTGTCTCATACTCACTTACGATTATATGCTACTGTAAACCAATTTGACCTCTTACTTCCATCATATTACCACCTACTGCCCCTGTATTGCCGCAAATCACGAGGGTAATCTACAATTTTTATATGAGTTAGTTTGATAACAGTTATTTATATTCAAACCTAAAATTGTCATCATTCGTAAAGTTATTGTGTCGGAAAACATAAAAGTGAAAAACATTTCTTACCGAATATTTTAATTGCAGTGTACTTGTCATGCACGAGTATCATGCTAGTTTTACTAATATATTGTGCACAAGAATTAAGAACTTTGTACTTTGTTGTTTACTAAGAGCATAAGGTGTGGTGATGGAGTCCCTCTCGTCGTTCCTACATGGAAGACAAACTGCGCTCGCCGTTGCCTCGCCACCACACCATGCTGCCTCGTTGTTCCCTCTCACCATCCCTGTCGCCGTTGCAGTGAAGCACAAACGACATTTTTTTTCTTTTTTCTTTTTTGATTTTTAAGGCTATGTAGAATCAGGTTTGAGTTTTAGTTTATATTGTGTGTGTGTTTTGAATATGAAGAAGACGAACTTGATTTCATTTTTTTTAAAACCTTTTAAATATATACAAGTTTTAATTCATACCTTAGACATTAAAAGGTTTTAGTTTATATCCTTAAACATTAAAAAAAAATAGTTTATACTTTTAGACATTAAAAAGGTTTTAAATTATACTTTTAAATATTTTAAAAGTTTATTTTTTAGTTTATATAATTTGTATTTTTTTTTAATTGGAAAAATGAAAAGAAAATAAAATTGGGGGTGAGTGTGGCCCAAATAAAGAGGTTTGTTTTGTGTTATGATAGAGGGAGGTGTTTTGTTATGATAGTGTTAAAATGATGTGGCACCGGTGGGGCCCAAATGAAGAGGTTTGGTTATTCACTACACCATTTGCTCTAAGCACCGATGGTTTTTGGGAAAATAACAAGACAATCAATTTTACAAACATATTTCATCAAATACCCAATTTTTATCCAAAAAGCTACACTTCCATAAAACTAGCAAGGTCTTGCTAGTTTTTCTAAAAAAAAATCGAATGTTGAAAACTAGCAAGGTTCACCTTGCGATTTTTTTTTTTAAAAAAAAAATAAAAAATTAGCAAGGTCTTGTGACCCTTTTTTTCTTTTTTTTTTTTTAACAAGGTCTTGCGATTTTTTTTAATTAGTAAAGTCCTGCGATTTTTTGTTTTGGCCGTCACTAGTGGAGGAAGTTAAACTTGACTTTCTTTGATCCGTTGAAGCTATCGTAAATCATCTTGTCAAAACCTCGCGTACGCAATCGTATTTCTTCCCATGGGAGTTACTATGAACAATGTTTGGATCATGAAATACCACTCGTGGGTCGTCTTTTTGCCGTGTCTTGTGAGTTATTGTTGCTCATATACTCTTGGTTTTCGGAGTTGTTTGGGGCACGGTTACCACGTTGTCAAAACCGCAAGCTGCATCATGGCATTTAAAACCTTGCTAATTTTTTTAAAAAAATCGCAAGATCTTTCTAATTTTCAACCTTGCTAATTGTTTGAAAACTAGCAAGACCTTACGATATTTTTAGAAAAAACTAGCAAAACCTTTCGATTTTTTTTTAAATTTTGCAAAATGTAGCAAAATTTTGCTAGTTTCATGGATAGTTTGGATTTTTGGATAAAAATTAGATATTTGATAGAAATATGTTTATAAAATTGGTTATTTGTTTTCAAATGGCTTTTGCCTAACGGCATCTTTAAATATTTACTTAACAAATAAGTTATGCATTTAAAACTTGTCAATAACAAATCTATGAGATCGATATGTTTTATAATAAATGAGAATGGCGGCGGCCGGCCGCGTGGCGGCCTGGTGGGTTTTTTTGTCGTTGTATTTGGTTTAGAGCTTACGAGACGTTATGATTCAGCGATCTAAAAGCGTATCATACGTGTGTCAACAAATTGTAACACCCGTTTCCCCGGTGTTGGGACCCCACCTTGGATGAATATAGATAAAGACCTAATGTGATTGGTTGGTCAACAAAGTTACGTGGAAGTCAAACCCGATGGTCAGACTAGTAGTCAAAGTATGACTAATGTGGTTATATAAGGTATGATGTATGAACTAAAGGGACCTAGTTTTCCAAGTGTTAATTATATGTTATAAGTTAGTTGGGGCCAAGTAGGAAAAATGGGACTTAAGGGACTAGTTATGTCATTTTGTCAAAGATGCAATCTAACTAGTATAAACTAGCAAATTCTAGACAATTCTATTATTATTGAGGGTGGGTTGAAGTCCGGTTCTTGGAGGAGAAAAAGAAGAGGGAAAAATGCAAGTATTGATGTTCAAGTGTAGAGATTAAGTCCAAGATCAAGAGTCTAAGCCTGGCAATAATTCTTGCAAGTAAGTAATCTCTAATTAGTGTTTAATTGGCTAATTTAAGAGTTAGGGTTTATGTACCCAATTTGGGGAAATTGGGTAAATGGTGTTTTAAGTACAATTAAAAGAAAATGATGATTATGTAAAGGGTTTAGTGAGTATTTAAAGGGTGTCCATCATATGATCAAAGTATGATCATATGATGACCAAATATGTTTAAAGGTGTGATAGTTGTTATAGTTATATGGTTTTGAGTTATTAAGTGTTTATGTTTATGGTGATTGTAACTGAGGATGCTAGTGAAGAGGATGATGATAATGATGATAAGGATGTGGATGATGATGGTGATATTAGAATGGTAATTAGCTTGGATATGAGGTAAGTAACTCTCCCTAAAACTTGTATTATATGTGTATTTATCATGTATGTATTGTGGTTGTGTAAGAATATAGGAGTTGGACTTAGAATGGTTATAAGCTAAGTATGGATGGCTAGTGGTTTGTGGCTAAGGGTATGTAGCTTGTTGGATTTGGACTATTTAAGGTATGTAGTTGGTTATGGTTGTCGTGATTGATAATGGTTATGATATGAGAATATGTGGGATATGGTTTGGATGTTGTAGATTAGAAGCCTTTATGATGGTTATGATGCTTATGTGAAAGTATGTGTATGATATATGTTTTATGTTGGGTTACTTACTAAGCGTAAGCTTATTCTTTTAGTTGTCAATGTTTTGTAGGCTTATGCGCGACGGAAGGAAGTTTCATGGATTATAGCATAAGGATTTGGAAGTGAATTCGGAAGATAATAAGTAGTAGGAGCTAGGTAGAATACCGAGCTCGAGACAAGGTTGTACCCCCGAGAGTCTTTCTTTTGGTTTGTATAATGTGTGTCGAGGTCGTCGTAAAGTTTGGGAGTCTAACTATGAGTCAAAGTGTAGTTTATGTGTTTATGTATAAAGTTAAAGGGGCGTTTGGTTTAGTTGTAAATATACCCATTTGGGGTAGTGAACGGGTCAAGTGTTGTTGGAACGTTTTTGATATGTTAAATAAATGAAGTTAGTCAAGTTTGGTGTAAAACGGAAGTCGTATGGGTTGTTTGTAGTAAAAATGGGTCAAAACGGGTTATTTGCATAACCCGTCTATTTTGTAAGTACCATTCGGGAAGTCATATGGTAGATGTTTTTATATGGGAATGAGCCCATTGACATACTAATGAAATCGGGAAAGTTTCGTTAATTGTCGGGTCATAGAAGTCGTTTTTCAGAAAATGGGTATTTTAGATTAAAAAGGGGGTAAATTAGACTAATACCCTCAGTTTTAAAAGGAAAGGAAAAAGGGGGTATTTTAGAGGTAAAAAGGAGGCAAATTAGACTAATACCTCCAGTTTTAAAAGGAAAGGAAAAAGGGGGTATTTTAGGGGTAAAAAGGGGGTAAATTAGACTAATACCCCCAGTTTTAAAAGAAAATGAAAAAGGGGGTATTTTAGGGGTAAAAAAGGGGTAAATTAGACTAATACCCCCAGTTTTAAAAGGAAAGAAAAAAGGAGGTATTTTAGGGGCAAAAAGGGGGTAAATTAGACTAATACCCCCAATTTTAAAAGGAAAGAAAAAAGGGGGTATTTTAGAGGAAAAAAATGGGTAAATTAGACTAATACCTCCAGTTTTAAAAGGAAAGGAAAAAGGGGGTATTTTAGGGGTAAAAAGGGGGTAAATTAGACTAATACCCCCAGTTTTAGAAGGAAAGAAAAAATGGGATATTTTAGGGGTAAAAAGGGGGTAAATTAGACTAATATCCCCAGTTTTAAAGTTAAGGGAAAAAGTGTGTATTTTAGATGCAAATGGTTGCATTTTAGACTAATACCTATGGTATTAGTATCTGTTTAAAAATTGAGTAACTTTTAATCCGTAAGCCGTCACGGGTCGTGCTACCCGTCGTTTCAAAGGTAATTGAGTCTAGTCTCAGTTAAAAATAGTCTAAAGGTACGAATGCTTATAGATTTTTGTCAGTTCATAAAAGAGTGACAGAATGTCAGTTTCAGGGTGTACTTTTTACGAAAAATTTTTACGTTTTTAGTCGTGTTTGGTCAAGGGGTGTTACACAAATTGTCCATTAATGAGAAGCTTTGTATATTCAACCTTGTGCTACACTAAACCTACTGATGCCAGTACAGCAGCCTAATTTGTGTAGTTGATCATCAAAGTCAGTTAATTTCAAGTATGCAATGACAATAAATTAATCCCCAAATAAGGTATCAGGTATTGCCTACACATACACAAAAAGGTATCAACATTTTCTATGTGAGCAACATAAAATTTACATATAAAGTAAACAACATCAACAGCAAAAAAATGAACTTATTAACTTTCAGTTAATCATATGATTTATAAACACATGATCAGAAGTAAAGATGTGAAGTTATAACTACCAATAGTAAAATACCAGGTGCATAAGGAGAAGATGAAAGCAACCCAATGCTGAACGTTGTTTGATAATAGAGAATGTTCCAGTGATGATGGCTTTGCTCCCAACCCTGTCGCAAGAATTGCAATTCCAAGAAACGGCCTTCTTATTTTTTCTGTCACGATAATAGTTACACAGTTAGCTTGAATTTCAAGTTAAATATAGAATATAATAGTAATAGAGTTCCTACCGGGAACAGATGCGTTGAAACTGATTTGGTAATCGGTTTCAATAATGTGATATTAAGCTAATCCAAACACCCCCACCGAGTAAGACCTACTATATACATAAAATTATCCACAACCGTCGGTCCAGATCTATCTCTGGTATGGTCACTGCATTCCATGTTAGAATTTAAATACCATAACAATTTATATAATTAATTCTACAACATCAAAGCACATAGCGGAAGAAAAGAATCAATATTTAACATGTAAAGAGATTAACCGAATAATAAAGATACGTACCTTTGATCCTAGCAAGAACATGGTTCTAAACTTCAATTCTTCTTCTTAATCAAACAATGGATTAACGAGAAACCCCTTACCGTTTTGTTTCTCAATCCAAGATGTTATTAACTAAAGTAAGTTAATTACCAAGGTTTTTTACGCACGTACTATTACCGATTAATGTTTGGTGCTAGCAAAAGAACACAAGAATTAAACCAAACTATTTGTTTAATACTCAAAAGTCGATCTCCCCCCCCCCCCCCCCCAAAGAGTGGATCGATCGGATTTTAGCAAAAGGAAGAAGAAAACAAAGTTAGGGTTATAGCAAGAGTGTACAAGATGTAAAACCCTAACCCTTATGTCTTTGTATTTATAGGCTACATATCTTGGAGGACAAGTTGGACCCGAATTAGGTTTGGAAAGCCCCCAAACGATCGGCCCATCCCATATATGGGAATTCTAGAACTTTCTTTCCTCCAAATTTGCACCTATGGTCCTTCCTTTATTTACTAACGGTCGTTAGTCAATTTCATTAATTACTTAACGTCCGTTAGTCGTTATTTCGTGTTCAAATAATTAAAATATATAACGGTTATATATATTAATTATTTACATTAATCATTCATACGTAAATTGTGCAATCCCAAGGTCCCGTGTTCGATTCTAGTCATACACGATTTAATATTTTTCCATAAACTCTAACAGCTCCCACTTGAAAATCTATTAAAAGTGTAATGACATTGGTTAGCGTCTAGCAACACGCCAATGCCCCTAGTACAACTCGGGTGGTGGTCTCCTGGAAAAACCATTCGATGATTCATCATCATACTCATCCTTTTGTTTCTAATACTACATTAATAAAGATATGGATCTCAGTCATTCTTTATTAATCATTCTGTTTCTCGTTGTTTCTGATTGAGCAAGATTACCAAATCATCTGAACACATTCAGGGGCCCAGCAGTATTAAACTTCAAACAATTTGAAGGAACAAATTCTATCTTGACAACGAGCATAACCCATGCACTTTGCAACACTCCTGAAAACAATCCTTATAGCTACCAGTTACGTATAGCGGTAAATTGAATCACAGAAATGCACTACATGCATGACAGTTATCTGGCATCTCAAGTCTGAGGATAACTATATACACATGATTTACTTGATGACAAGATCCATAAAGTAAACTCATGAAGTTGGGATAAGTCCTATATTCAATTCATTGAATATCATGTGAAATTGGCATGTCAACGCATCAATATACTTTCAAGTATATTCTACCAATACTCAGATTTGTCTTGATTTAATGATATTCCCATATCATTAAGTGACAACGGACAATTTAGAATAACATAAGTTATTCACGGATTTAAACATGCAAATATAGGATACAATCTATTATTAATGAAAACAAACGTACCAAGTACTTTAATTCATTGTAAATAATAATTGCTTAACATCCCTTATCCAAATACTAAAATAGATAAGTCATGTCAAACATACTTGTTAACAAGGCATAAATCAACTAATTTTGATCAATTGGAATTTTGAGAATACTTATTTCAAGAACTTAATTAGTGAAATTCTTGTATGTGTGCATTCAACTATCTTGATATTGCCACATAATATTTCATAAAATGCGTGACATCCTCAACCACAAATTTATGACAATTAAACTATCAAACCTTTTATAGTTTTAAAGTATTCTAATTCTTTAATGTATAATGCAACTATGCTCACAATTAAGCATAACTAGTACACATGGCCATTAACTAGGATGAAATCCTAACATGACTAGTATTGAGTGTCATCTCAATCTTATTAGCATCATTGTATGCAAACAACAATATGCTCTTTAAAATTTCCGTAAACTTTAATAGCCATTGTGTAATGTTTGTTACTTACCAATCTTTCAAGATTTGTCAGCTATAACGATTACGCAACAATTTGCCATATGGTTCATACTTAGAATTTAGGAGCAGTTCCAGGATGAGGATGTTAATTCTATATCCAACCATATCCATTACACTTAGTTATCTAATAACTTTCAATTAGATATTAATGTTGTCAAATCATCTTTCATTCAAGCATGATACAACAAACAACATGATGTACATGAAAATTCCTTGTGTCAAACTTAGATTTCATTCATGTTATATCTTTTCAAAGATCTGTTTCTATTCAGACTTTTTAATAGTATATCATGTTCTATTAGAATCAATTATTTTACTGCTTATGTTTATAACAATAAACATATATTCCAAAGTTGTATGTTTATTTCATTAATTTCCAAGTGAAGTTTCATTCCAAACTAAGACTTAACATTTAATGTTAATGGAATGTTATTTCCTATATGTTATATAACATATATGAAATCAGAAAATAAATATAACACTCCCACTAGCTTTCAGGAATACTAAGAAATCGTCTTATTTTAATTATAAAACAAAACTGAATTTAATAATTAAACATAAGTATATCTCCTAGATGCATGCCTTAATCCATTGATGAATTATTCCACTTTGTATACTTCCAAAGATTATTTTGAATTCAAATACCCCTTTTAATTACTTATCGTCCTCGCACAAGTAATTTCTCAAGAAATGGTTTTGATATTCCATTGTCAATTTCATATTAATGAAACTAAGAATGACAATCATAATCTTTATATATTTAATGTGCCTAGAAAGAATTTCAATCACAGTTAATTGCTTAAGTGTGATTAACAATCTTTTCATACATTAAATATGTATACAAATTTATCCATATGATTTCTACACAAAGATTTAAACCTCTAGGATTTTCATTCCCTTTGAAGAAACTCATCTTTATTCTATAGTGTAACTATAGAGTTCAAGATTAACTAAGTTTCCAAAACTAGTTATCATTCTGGACTGCATCTAAACATTCATAGTATGAGTAACTTGCCAAATTCAATATTTTCAATTTATCTTAATGACCAACAAGTTTACCATAATCCTGTAACTCATAATCCTCAACATATTATACAAATATTTGAGATATCCTTACGGATCTATGAATGATAATTCCATCATCTTGAGATTTAACATTAACATGTTTAATCCTCATCATGACATTAACTAGTGTATTTTTAGAAGATTATGTATCTTGTAATTTTATCTTTTCAAGATAAAACCTCTCACTTGCCTTTTGCAATTTATAGACTATCTATAAATACTTAGCAAGTAGAGCAACAAAAAATTGTTCCCTTTTGGGACATTACAAATACATATTGACTGTTCCTTACATTAAGTTTGTTAATAACCTACTCAAAAGCAGTTTAACAAATTCAAAACTTCAATTTTAAGACTTAATGTGATTCATCTCATTCCATAATAAATGGTGTCTTATTAATCTTCTAGGTTGAAGTCTAATTGAGTATACACTACCCATACTCAATTTTCTAACCTTGATGGCTTTAGGAAGAAAGGAAGATATAGTTATCTTTAATCAAACAATAAAACAAGGGTTTGATTTTCTTAACTAAAAGTACCATAAACATTATATATTTCATTAGGATTAATATTGTAAGACAATCTTACAATATGTAAGATAAATATATTTCGTTTGGCTTATCTATTCACCAACTAAATCAGCTTAATAGTATAATAGAATTTTCAAGCCAATTGCATACTATATAACATAAGTACTTTTTGACCAAGTCACTTCATGTCCATGTCTTAACAAGAAGACATAAACTCTTATAATCCCAATATATGTTATAAATCATTGATCAACTCAATGACTTCTTGTATATGTCTTAATTAAAAACATAACAAGTTAACGTCTTACTTTATTATAAGTCTTGTAACAATTAAAAGACTTCATATTTATAACTTTACAAAAAAATATAAACATGTATAACTAAAGTAATCATGAACACCACAATTTGGTTTCAATAGTAATTTCAAGTTAATTTATTACTTCATTTATTTATGACATTTCAAGAATACATAAATATTCAAATTGAAGTAGTATTAGATTACTTCATTTATTTTATGTCATTACAATAATACATAAATATTTAGTTTGAAGTAGTCTTATTACCATATTGACACTTGTTCTAATAAGTATCTAATTTAAAAACTTGCAAATTAACATAGTTTCATTACATCAGTTGATCTGCTAGTAATGAAAGTATGAAATTTACCTTTCCATTATAATCTAGTCCAAGCTCTCACATGACGTAGATTACAACTTCAAATGTTCTATTAATTAGATGTGATTAAGTCACATTAGAACATTAGTCTCTTACCTTACAGTCAAGAGAATCATTTAAATTATATTCCTATGTGTTGTTCATTGCACGCAATAAAGATTTCTCCCACTTGTGCATGGAACAACATCATGTATCAGATAAACAACATGTCAAACGTTTGTTTATGTGATCAATATGATTGTGTCATAGATATTAGTAGATATAGAACCACCTTGTCTAGTAAGGAAACGTACATGACTATCCTTAAAACCACAAGTGTCTACTATTGGAAAGTAATTATCTCAAGACATTCTAGGAATAATCTGGGTTACTACCAAGATAACAAAGCTTGTAGCTCCCACTGAATCACAAATCATTACATTAATTCATAATTCAGTAATTACAACACAATGCTCCCACTGGATTTGACAACATTATAAGTGTTTCATAACCAGTAAAAGCAAATAGTGTGTTATTTACTTTCCTACACCTTTGAGAAATCCCATACGTAACAATTACTTAGGTACTAAAAGAATGTATTCTACTTTGTAAATTATGGATTATCCATCAATGCAATTAACTTGAAAAAATTGGGCATGCAATTTCTTCCTTAATATGTCTACCATCCCCACAATGGTATGTAGCATCTTTAAGTGGTCAAAGCACAACAACTAGATAAATCATGCTAGGTTGCCTTTTACCAATTTGCGGTAACTAGTCTAGCTTCTAATTTAATAACTCATAAAATGTGCAATTTTCTTAACTATTAAAGTTTGCTATGAGTTATTTCTTAGAATTTAGACAATTCTAATTTTCCTATCATACCTTTCTCATTCATGAAAAAGAATAGGATTAAGTCTCACTCTTCTCAAAGAAAGTAGACTAGGTTTATTCTTTTAATAAAGTTGACTCTAGCCAAAACTCCCACGGGTGTAGATCAATTTACTACTAAAAGAATGCCCCACGTTTACGGTTTTAACGTTGCATTAATACATTAAAAGAATTTACAAAATTCTATTTTAGTATTTTCGATAATACAATTTTTCAAGAAAAGAAAATTACCCAGGAAATATTCATATATCCATTTAATCTTCTTGAAAACTAGGATCCAAATTTCCATAGTTTCACTACATCAGTTGATCTGCTAGCAGTGAAAATACAAAATATGGTAATCTGTCGTACAATAATCGGCAAACAATTTTCGACTCCTAGATCATTATGGGATTTACATTTGCCAAAAACAATTTTTAAGTGTAAGCATGTTTCTTCCCATCTCATGCCTTAAGTTTCAAGGTCTCACTTACAACTTAATTAAGTTGTCTAATTTAGAAACTGCAAATACTCCATGTCACAGTCTCACGCCATGGAAATTTACCTTGTCATTAATATTTAGGTCAAGGTCTCACTTACGCTAAATATTAACTCCAATTGTTTCTTATAATTAGATAGCATGGACTTAAATTTTAAGGTATTTATTTTGATGTGACAATCAAAATATGTACGAAGAAGCATGCACACATCTTCGTATCATAAGTTTTCAAAACAATATTATTTACCAATAAAGGCTAAGAGTTAAATCAACAAAGTTTTAATTGAGGTATTGGGTTTACCAATCAAAGAATTACCTCTAGTTATTGCCCACTATATCCTACTACTGCATGAGTCATAAAGACCCAAGTTATTCGGATAATTACCACAAAAGTGGCATGTGGAATTGAGGTCAATTCACCCTTAAGATGATTTTGTACAAAATAATAGCATTACTTGGTAGCTCCAATTAGACGCATAAAGGAGCGAAGAGACAAACGTCCGCCCGAAGGCTAATTAAAAATGCGTCCCTTTCGGATGACAATTTAATGTCAAGCCTCCTTATACCCCTCTTATAGTTTGTCTAAACTGGGTGAGCCGTTCACACTATTGGTACAAAACTCATCAGTCAATCAAAAGTCTATGATACTAAGTCTTAAAAAAAAATTATGTTATAAATTATAAAATTGCTAGTCTCGCTTGAGAGCAAATTACCGTGCGAAGCGAACCACTGTCGGCACATAAGACTTGGCAATATATAATTTATTACATCAAGGTTTCATAGTTATTAAATCAATTTATTTTCTATTCGAAAAATTACCCTCTTTTTGCTTACAATTCAACAAGTAATTTAAACAAAAAAGACAAGTAATTTAATAAAAATAAATAACCACATAATAACTCATATAATCTTAACCATTAAATCATATAGCCACATGCAAACCTTTTGATAAATCCTATTAATAATCTATATGTGAATTATTATGCATATAATTACTAAGACTCCCATTGGTGTTCGAGCTAATGGTACCAATGGACCACATACACCAACCAAGTTGGTTGCGTAAGCCTTAGCAAACATATACCACGTTGCACATAAAAGATTCATTAATTAAATTAATTAGGTCTTCCCTAACTTTAGATCTATGTTTTTTTTACATGTAGCAAGTAACTTAACAATTAATTACATAACCATAATCCATGATAACCTTGCATGAAGTATCATGGATTAATTCACAAGTCAAGGAACGTAACCCTTTACACACATAAACACACATGTTCCTAATTTTAGGGTTACAAAAATAGCTTTTTAATTAAAGAGGGATTAACCCCCCCCCCCCCACCCTCCCAAAAAAAAATCAGGTTCGACTTTTTTATTGTTCTAAAACCCTAAAAAAAATCGACTAAACATGTTAATCCAAATCAAAATTTTGATTTTTATGCGTTTCGGTAATACAATTACATGTTAAACGGCTCGTGATGCCACTGTTAGAATTTAAATACCATAACAATTTATATAATTAATTCTACAATATCAAAGCACATAGCGGAAGCAAAGAATCAATATTTAACATGTAAAGAGATTAACCGAATAATAAAGATACGTACCTTTGATCCTAGCAAGAACAAGGATCTAAACTTCAATTCTTCTTCTTAATCAAACAATGGATTAACGAGAAACCCCTTACCGTTTTGTTTCTCAATCCAGGATTGTATTAACTAAAATAAGTTAATTACCAAGGTTTTGTACACACGTATTATAACCGATTAATGTTTGGTGCTAGCAATAGAACCCAAGAATTAAACCAAACTATTTGTTTAATACTCAAAAGTCGATCTCCCCCCCCCCCCAAGAGTGGATCGATCGGATTTTAGCAAAAGGAAGAAGAAAACAAAGTTAGGGGTTATAGCAAGAGTGTACAAGATGTAAAACCCTAACCCTTGTGTCTTTGTATTTATAGGCTACATATCTTGGAGGACAAGTTGGACCCGAATTGGGTTTGGAAAGCCCCCAAACGATCGGCCCATCCCATATATGGGAATTCTAGAACTTTCTTTCCTCCAAATTTCCACCTATGGTCCTTCCTTTATTTACTAACGGTCGTTAGTCAATTTCGTTAATTACTTAACGTCCATTAGTCGTTATTTCGTGTTCAAATAATTAAAATATATAACGGTTATATATATTAATTATTTACATTAATCATTCATACGTAAAGTGTGCAATCCCAAGGTCCCGTGTTCGATTCTAGTCATACACGATTTAATATTTTTCCATAAACTCTAACATTCCACGCGTTCCCTTTCTATGCAGAATACCTTTTAGACCAGTTTTCCAGATGGTGTTTTTTCCATCTACTCAAGCTCTCTTCGTCCTGAAGTACACGGTACACATAATTATGAAACAAAAAGAGTTGATGAATTTTGTGGTTTACTCGATTTGATTTGTGAAATATTGACACCCTATCCAACCTTGGACAGACGGTTGTGAATAGCCACACTCGGTATGCAAGTATGTGTCTCGCCTTGGTCATTATGGAAGTACCTTGGTCATTATTGGAGCAATTTTTTTTTTATTTTTTATTTATTTATTTATTTTTATTTATTTATTTATTTTTTATCTAGCTGAACCATGAGTGTCTACAAAAGGAAAAAAATAAAAGCCAAGTAAGTTTTAATCCCGACTGGTATAAAATAAAAAATAAAAAACAGCTGCTATTGATCATTTTCCTATACTTGAGATGTAAAATCTATGTCCAAACACTGCTTATGTTGTTCTTTACATTCATGCTTGTGGAAATAAACAATGTAAAACATCAGGAAAATAAAAGATGCAAATACTGTCTAAGAACAGTTAGCTATCTAGTAATCCAGAAACTTCAATTTTGAGTGTAATCTCAAGTAGAAAGAGGAAATAAATGGTACCTATTAATAATCTTATAGGCTTTCTAGCGTGTGCGTGATGTGCTAGCACTGGTGCAATTGTTCTTATTGACCCAACGGCATCTGCTAACGGAGGAAATCAACCACTTTCACTGCCTAAAACAGAAAGATGCTCAAACATAAGTAACAATAAAATTACAGATGTAAACATAGCATCTCATAATAGCTAATATGAAAAGAAAAACAATTCTACCTTGGTAACCATTAACTGCCACAGGTGCGGAAGCCGCGAAGACAAATCTTCCACCTGAATGGAAGAGATGCAAACACATGAGCATGACATCCCAAACACCCCTAAAGCCTCAACACTATAAAAAATGGCCAGTGAAGATGAAAAGAAAAAAAAAAAAGCCTAAGAGTACATATCTGCCAAAAAATGACGGAATCCTTGTAACAACAACACCAATAATTTCAGAAATCAAATAACCAAATAGAAGGAAATCAATAAGCATATCCAAACACTTTTTACATAAGTGATTATTTTTAAGCATAAACAATAAGCAATCCCAAAAACCCACTAAATCAAACCGTTCATACAAATGATACAAAAAATCAAAAATGTGACCGGGCAAACTTTACCTGATTTTCGGTGATACATCAAACATACATCGTTGCCGACTGAGTAAAATACCCATATTCGTCAATTCATAGTTACTAAGCAAAAGATGAAACAAACTTACGATACCACCAGAATCCGCGCAAAAGGCTTGGAAGAACCAAAATTAACAATCGATAAACAAACCGCAGGCAACAATCCAGATAAATCAAAAGCCCCAAAATATTACGGTATGTGTTACCCGGTGTGGTGGGTTTGAGAATCATCTGGAACTTGTTAGATTGTGTACCTTCTAGCCTCTTCTTATCATATGAGGCGGTGACTTCTTTGAAGGAAGATTAACGGATCAGGGATTACTGGATAAGTCTCGCCGTATCACTTTTGGGCCAAGAAAAATGGCGGGAAAAGCCCAAGGGAATACGGCGCTGTATTGAATGCTAATTGATCTAAACATATAATGGGTACCATAGGCAAATACAATTGCACACAGAGGTTAAACCAAAAAGTAAAAAATGAAAATAATTAATGAAACCTTAATCACTTGCTGTCGTTTTTACTTTAGGCTAAAAGCTTCTAGAACTCACGCATACACATACACACAAACTGCAGACGACAATCTTTTGTCTTTGGATGGAAACGACACCCATAAGGATCAGGT
The DNA here is from genome assembly GCA_021014915.2 of Artemisia tridentata subsp. tridentata. Taxonomy (NCBI): domain Eukaryota; kingdom Viridiplantae; phylum Streptophyta; class Magnoliopsida; order Asterales; family Asteraceae; genus Artemisia; species Artemisia tridentata. The sequence goes on along the minus strand of CP139509.1, from coordinate 395,788,766 downwards.
CTGCAAATATAGCAGCGAAACCAAATGCCAGCCATGGCTGCAACCACAATTCAGTTCAGGTTGCCCCACCAAGATACCGTTTATCAACTCGGTGAGAAAGTCCAATGATGTAGTCGCAGGAAGGTTTTTGCCTCATGCCTCTCCCATCCAACCTACGGCCAAAATTTTGTTCTTTGTAACCCAAAAAAAGGCTAAAGAGCTATATAAATCAAATAGGAAAAAGAGGTATACCATGTATGCGAGTTTCCAGATTCGTGTCCTGATGAAAACCTGAATAGCAAGCTGCGTTTTAAGGCTGGTTAGCACCATGTGTAAACTTGAAATAGAGTCATGATATCATTAGAACAAACGTATGATGATTTATTGATTAATAAAGGTGGGATGCACTTATGTGGAATAACCTCCGTCTATATAGTCGCTTATGAGAGTACATCAACTTCAGCTTATAAACTTAAATAAGCCATAAGCTCATTAACTCTAAAAACTGAGCTTATTCTCGGTGGTTTACGGCAGTAGTTTGTATGAAGGACTTATAAGCTTATTAATAAATTCAAAACCTCATAAGTTATTTATTTATTTATTTTTGGTTTATGAGCTTATCAACTTGAGCTAAAGAGCTTGAATAAACTATAAGCTCATAAGCCACAGAAAGTAAACTTATGAGCTTATCAAACTTAAACCCAAGAAATAATCTAATGGAAACACTCAGTAACAGCCTTTTTAATCATTTTACAGTATAAAAAACATCTTTATTTCAACATATACTTCAAATAGTCATAAAAACATCAACTTGGCAACAAATATATCAAATTTACAGCATGTAAAAAAAAAATCCGAAACACGCAGGAAAAATAACAGAAAACTTACTTGGAAAAATTTTAGAATCCTAACTAATAATCCATCCAAGCAACTCCGTCCTTGAGCAAGTCAATTCCTGTAAAAACCCAAAAACAAATTTCGGGTTTCATTTTGCATAATATGAAATAACACAAAAGTTAACAACTGGAAGAAAAAAAATTAAACCACCAAATCTTTACACAATCACATTATAACAATAAAAATGGGGATATTTTTCCAAAAAACACCTGACCACAGCTTTTCTAGATTCAAACCTCGCCGCGAAATCATCGGCCACAATCGATGCAGCAGCCACTTCCTTCTATAACGCCTCACACCAGGCGACATCTCTCAGTAACTGATCTTGGAGATTAGGAAGGAATTAGAGGCCAAATCACATCTTCAATCTTCCACAAATGAATACCCCAAAAAACATTGACAAAAAAGTAAAAACCCACACAAATCCACCTATTCTAAAAACACATAATCTGATATCAATCAATCAATCAATCCATCTTTAACAAAAAAAATATAACAACCCGAGATAAGATAAAGTTTCATTAATACCTGATCTAAGATCGACCGATCATTCGGTGCTGCCACCGGTGGCACTTCTCATCATACCTCCAAAATCAAACCCGTGTATGTGTGTGTGTTTTGGAAGACTCGAGTGTGTGTTCTGGAAGACTCGAGTATGTATCGTACAGGTATAAAAAAAATAGACGGACCGGACTGGACCAAAACAGGCCCAAAAAAGCAGCCCGGAATTTTGGCGGGAAACCCATCATCAAAACGACAACGGATTAAACGACATTTAAGAGAATATATATATATATATATATATATATATATATATATATATATATACTAGATGTCAAAGCCCGCCCGATGGACGGGCATGACTTATAATGATAATTTTGATGGTGTCAGTTATTGGAATATTATTTTTATCGACGTCGATTTCATTTAATTTTGTTATGGTATTAGTTTACGTTTAAAAAAATTTATAAGTTTAGTGGAAAATAAATTTTGTTATGGTGTCAATTAATGGAAAATAAATTTTGTTATGGTATTAGATGTCGAAGCCCGCCCAGTGGTGGCAAGCATAGTTGTCGTTTAATTTTTTATTTTATTTTTGAAATATCCTTGATTATTTGTTAGTGAGTCATAAATATATTTATTTTTTTATATTAGTAGATTTAGTTTTATTGGATTTATTGTTTTTATGTATGGTTTTGTTATATGTGTTTGTGTAATTTATATATTTTGTAACCTAAATAAATTAGGAAACTTAAAAAGGTTATTGAGGCCCAAAATTAATGAGGCTCTTTATTTAAGTTCCAAGTATCATGAGGGCCGTATTGTAATGTCCAATTATGTTAATTTGTTACCAAAGTATATAAGCCCATTTGCATTTTTAATCAAAATCGTTTAAAATTTTACGTAATTTTTATTGGAAATACGTTAATTTGTCTTTGATAATTGCAACACATATTATATTGGGCACATATCTTTACCACTTAATATGAATATCAAATGTGATAGTTGTTAGTTAGTTATCTATTTAATACTTATAAATATTGAGCCTTTGTTTGAGTTCTTCAAATGTTATTGTGCCACTGCTGCCAGGGTCGATCATCATAAACATCTGCTTCAAGGCACCAATCTCTTCTTCTGAAAGCTTTTCTCCAATAACCTGAAAATAAACAAATTTATGAGTGGGTCTCAGGTGATAATTTGATTGAGCAACTCGGGTGAGACAAAGCTAAATAAAATCATGCACGTAAAGCCATCTTCTTAAGTTTGTTCATTTCTACACTTTTACAGATTATGTTTATAAGCATTGTTTGCCACAACTATAATTGTAAAAATTCTCATGTTTTTTTGTAATCATTATTTAGAAGTAGTTACCTTCATAATGAAATAAAAATTCCTTGCCACCACTTGGACAGTACTGGAATGTGCAAAACTAAACGGACTTCAACTACTATAGGGCGGATTTTTGCTTTACTTGTATCTCCTCTTTTTCTCCGTCAGAGTTTGATGTTCTGACAATTTGGCTATTCTTGTTTACAATGTCAAGTTAAAAATGCCGGATGACTGTCGCTCAAACTGTTGAGGATCACGATAGAGGATTAGATGGTCTGGTTAGGTATTCGTATGTTTGCACATTTAGGTCCATGAGCCTATCTTGTCTACTACATATATTTGGGGTTTTCCCCTGTAATTTTTGTAGCGTATTTAGTCTAAATAAATTAGAAAGTACAAAAAAAAAAAAAAAAATAATAAAATAAAATAAAAAAAAATAAAATTTTTCATATAGACAGATTAAGATGGTCCATGACACGATTTAAAAGCAAATACAAAACACGATCCAAAGAACTTTCTAGATTGTCGTAAAAAAAGATGACTTACAATGTACGTATATGCAGTTCTCTCACCCATCTCACCTTTCAACCGGATAATTTCTCTCTCATTGACATTTGAACCTTTAAGTAGACATTGCTACTCTTTTTAGATGATTTTCTGCACATCAACAAAGTAAAATTTTAGGTACTAATGACAACCGAACCTTAAAATTTATGGTACTATTGACATTCCATACCAATTATTGTAGTTGAGTTTCATTGTAGAAGGCTTTGAGCACGGTTCCTTCCACTGAGTTCTACAACCAAATGCAACATCTTCATGTTATTTATAAACATTAATAAAATATCTTAATGTTTCTCTAATAAGAAAATCATGCACACCACCATTTAAGGACATAATTACTATTATAATCACAATGTAGTTTTTACATATTACTTGGTCCATATTACATCAGTAACCGAGAGTTCCAAGTTCAGCACCTCACCAAACAAATGAAGTTTTTTTCTTCAAACAAAAGAAAAACTTAACTATCTATGGAACGATGTATACCAACTTATTCCATATTATTTGAGGTAAAAGCTCGAAAGTTATATAATTGGTCTTGTAAGAACTGACCAATTTGGCTGGGAAAGTTCAACATATTCCGCCATCAAAGATAATGTATAGTTGTCTTTTATCTTTACCTATAATAATAATAATACAAAATATTTCTTAGCCTCTAAACATAAGGAACTCATTATTAAACCTGGAACCCATTATCATAGTGAGTTTGTGCGTAATTTGCACTTTTGTGGTCTAAGACATAAGTCATTTACGCATGACGCCACTGTTATACTATCTTAATACCATATGCAAGAGCGAGCTTAGTTGCTTTTATGACATGTAAGTACTCTTTTTTTACTGAAATTATCCTAAATTTGGCCATATTCGCCATCAAAGATAACGTGTAGTTGTCTTCTATCTTTATCTATAATAATAATACAAAATATTTCTTAGCCTCTAAACATAAGGAACTCATTATTAAACCTGGAACTCATTATCACAGTGAGTTTGTGTGTAATTCACACTTTTGTGGTCTAAGACATAAGTCATTTACGCATGACGGCACTGTTATACTATCTTAATACCATATGCAAGAGCGCGCTTAGTTGCTTTTATGACATGTAAGTACTCTTTTTTTTTACTGAAATTATCCTAAATTTGAGTTATTGAAATTACCTCTTTGTATCGCTCAGTTCTCATAGCAAAATACTCGTCTCCATTGCCATGCCCTCAATCATGCCCGACCATGTTCGCTGCATTCCATTTACACAAATCTCAATGTTATGATTTATAGAATACCTCAGGATTCTATAAGCCATCCGATGCCTCAAGAGTAAGCCTTTTATATATTTTTTTAGTAACAAACCAAATCGATTCATTCACAAGTGAATGGATTAAAATTACCATATTTATCAAACCAAATGGAATAGAAGAAGTTTAATAAGCAGACGTACGATTTGCAAACATCCATAAAGTTCACGAAAGAAGTCTTCTTTGTTCCTTCAGGAAGAACCTGTGGTTTCTTCAAAACTGTTCTCTGTCGATCTCCAGCAAGACGACGAAGATTATGGAAGGTTCGACTAATAAGCTGAAAAGTGTTGATAAATAACCAGAAAGAACAATATCAAAAAGTAAAAAATGATCAGATAAAATTAGATTTATTTCATCATTCCGTTAACTTATTTTAAAACATTTAATGCCTCTTTATACGTGTAATCACGGTCAGCCCCTTCAATGGATCTAGAAAGCATATGAATTATAAGTTCATTTAGGAAATAATATAGACAGTGTCCTAAGTGAAGATTCTTCTTACAATCTAGATCTTTGCCATTATTTTCATTTTCTTCGTCCAAGGGCTCTGTGTCTACCAGCTGAAACAATTATAAAAATCTTACATAACAATATGTATAAACTTTGAGGTGGCCACTTTAACCCGTTTATGAGTGAAGTAGTCTCTCTGGGTATTTGTTTCTAATGAGACAATTGAGTTGAGAATTAAAAATATGGCTAGGCATTGAGTTGGATATTCGAACGTCACCTGTAGTGTATTTAAAATACATTTGAATATACTGTTTTTTGAAATTTGGATAAACATCGCAATAATACTGTTTTTAACACGCTGATTAGTTATATAGCAAAAAAAAGGAAAGTAAAAAACTTGTTTCTGGGTTAGCCCCGATGAGACCCGTTTTGGACATGTACTAAAAATGTTGAACACTTTAACGCATTACTCAACCCGACAGTTTTTGCCCCTCTTAATTTTTCAGCACAGTATGTAAATCAATGTATCAACCTGTTTCTTTTTCTTTTTTTTTTTTCTTTTTTAGCCCAGTAAACATTGGTTCCAGACCTCGAGAAGCTGTATTCGAAGTAAATCTTAATTATAATCATTGATAGACATAAAAACAGTAAAAAAACATATAATACATGTTTGTATATGTGGACGCAAATATATATTACGGTCATTGGATGCTAAATAGATTACCTGCTAAGCCTTCAGACGTGCCTTCAGAGGCGTTGTTCAGCTTGTTCTGTGGAAGAGGACTTTGCGAAGAATCATCAGTAGGATCATAATTAACAACCTGCTTTCCCTTCATCTTTTTTGTGGGATCAATACAATATTTTTAAAAAAATGACAGACTATTAATAAACACTATCGGTCATTATTGTCTTTTTTCTATACCCCATTAGTGAGACATATCTAAATGGTACATGTACATGCTACATGCTACACCCCTTATTTTGTTGATACAGACATATGCAACCACCCGTTAACTGCTGCTGAAAATTAGGAAGTTGTAAACACTTGATATTTTGAGAGGCTGTCAAATTGTTTGGCTCATTATGAAAAAAATGTCACCCAAATAAACTTGATCTCTTTGTAAATGAGTTGAAAATGACCCCTAATGTAATGGGCTTTAATGTGATGGGTAAATAACTTACTATCCCGAATTGAATCAGCTGAGGTACTATCTTTACCACCGTTGAGGAAGGGATGGCAAATCCCACACCTGCTGAAGTACCTGTCAAACAAAAGATGCGGTGTGATTAATGTACCATTGGTAGTGTTAGATTATAGTATACATGGAATCATTAGATCAACTGACTGAAAAGAAAAACAGCCAAATTGTACATAAATAGGACAGTATGTTGATGATCGTGCATAAAAAAATATGTCGAATGAGTATGTTGATGATCGTGCAAAACAAAATACATGTTTGTGTGAATATTGATGATCGTGTTACTTAGTCATACTCATTTTTGGGTCTAGTATTACTGCAGTTCATGGCATTTCAGTTTAGGGTTGGTTGTGTCGGGTCTTGGCGAACCCATTCCTGCTTGTGTAACCCATACCAAGTCCAAGCCCAAAGCAGTGTAGTAAATAGGACATGTATGTATTTTGATAAAAATAAATAAATAAATAAATAACGACATGTTATCAATATAAGGTGCCAATTACATGCATGTTGAATAACCTGTTTTGTGCATGTTGTACTAAGAAGTTGAAGGTAACCGCACAGGCGCAACACCCTTTTCTCTTCCTAAAATTTGAAGTAGAAGTGTTCGAATGTTGGGCTTGCAAGTCATCCCTCTTCCTGGGTGCTGCAGCGAGATCATATAATTCACGAATATCATATGTTCTTCTTTATATATGAAATGGTTTAAGTCAGGTAGTAGCAACCTACTTAATTTGATGGTTTAACATGACAATTTTTGTGTCCGGCTAACCGGTCAAATAAGCAAACAAATAAAAGGATAGATAGCAAAACGGGACAAAAATGAAAGCATATTTGCTGACATGGTCAGATTTTTTACCCATCAAGTGTAAGGATAAATATTAAACCCGAACAAAATAAGACTATGATTACCAAAATAGATGATTGTAAAGAGTAGGTAGCTATTTTATGACAAATATCCTATACAAAGGCACCGAAATCATTAAATATTTGAATTATAAGTCTAAGTGGAAGAAGTATGTACACTAAGTCTGGCACGAAGGGACTTGTTTAAAGAGTAATCATCCAAATGTCTGTCATCAGATACTCGTTGAAGTCGCACAAGCAACGGTTCTACTTTTTTCTTTTTCTTTAAATCCTGTTCTTAATGCTCAAGGCGATAGAATGAATTGGATAGCTTACTTTTCTCTGGAAAAACCTATATTTCAGCAGTAACAGGTTGATGTTTAATTCTCATTCCATTATTTGACAATACACAAATGGTTCTATTGGTCAAATACTTGAGTGGTGTTTAATCATGTTTTGATAGATTATCTGATTTTCTAGTCCCGCATAAACATTTTCTAGTGTTGAATGTTACAAAATTGATTCTAATTATCTGGACAGTTTTGGACAATCAGATTAAGATTATGCACAAATAATGCCTATAAAACACCCAATCTACCACTGTCATTTCAACGAAATTTTGACTGTCACACTCCATCATAAAGCTTTTCATGCAAACCAAGAGTACATGTTATATTAAAAATAGCCACAACATATTTTAGCCAAATACAGGGGCATGTGTGAATTTCAACAAATGAGTAATTGTTGACCCATAATACAGAAGAAAGAGTACATGTTGCCCCATTTGGTTTTAAAGTTTCGTAAACCCATATTAGCAAACACTTTAATAAGTCTGTAATCTTTTATATAGGTATAATTAGAGTCATACTTGTACCCTTAGCATCACTCTATTCGTTTGTGGTCATCGTCTTCTTTCTGTATATCATTAGCAGATTAGAATATATGTCCACGTAAGAAAAACATTGTTCTATTCAAACTCAAAGGATGATCATTTTATCTGCCTGCTGATGGAGCTATAGTGTAGCATGGTGGCACACCAGGGGGAATTGTGTGTAGTTCTGGAGGTGGGGGAGCTTTGGTGGGACATCATGGTTTTCCTGGAACAATGGTTGGCGGAAGAGCTGGTGGTGGACTCACAGTAGAGAGTAGTATCAGAATAGGGGCTGCAAAACCAACATTTGTGACCTGCAGTACACAACTAAAATGTGAACTCACTTAACTTGCAACAAAGTTATTATATAGAGCAACATAAAAATAGAGGAGAAATAAAGTTAAAATTTTTTTACAAAGAAAGCAAACAATCCTATAAATTAACTCACAAATTAGTTGTTTTCGTCGACGCAATCGTCATAATATCTAAATTAAAGAACTAACAATTGAAATTAAGCCACATACGAATGCGTTCAAAACAAAGGATTTGTTTCCCGAATTCCCTTTAATTCTCCTCTTTTGTTCTTTCTTCTAGCTTCTTGCTACTTTGCTAATATGACAATGAAAGGCCTTTAGAGTTGGCACCTTAATCTCAGTAGCTATGCTTGTTCGTCCTCTAACCAAAGAGAAAACATATATTATTATGCAAATATATTGAGAACCAAAAGTTTTAAGTTGATTACGATGAAAGAAAATGTCTACGACATACAGGTCTTGGATGATCTTTGAGTATTCTTCTACGTTATCATCCAACATGCGTCTTCGAGTCATCTTCTTGCAGTATTGTCTCCATGTGATAGTGTAATCTTTGAATCGACATGCTCACACTTTTCTGAATCATGATTTTCAGCATCAGAGTTGCGGAAGCTGTGTTGAAGGTCTTTTGGTCATCATGATTTCTTTGATTGTAATGGTAAAGTGTGAGCATGGGGTGATGGATCGGCATCTCTTCGGCAACCAGCTGCAACCGCCAGGTATTCCTGCATACGACAGTTAGCAATAAAAACGTCCGGTACTTACAGGTTCAGACTTCGAGATTGTTAACAGCATAGTGTGAAAACTCTCTCTAATCCTTACCAAGGTCATTCCTAAATCGGAAATCCACAGAGGGCTTACAAGATCTACCGTAGTAAATCAACGATTAGGTGAGTCGCTGGAGTTCACTCCACGACTGTAGACCGTTTGAAACCGCCGTGACCACTAAGCGTAATCCACAAGGAATTACCGAAGTGACCTGCTTTCAGGGCTGTTTGATGTTGACCCTGGCAGGAATTTCCATTCAATCACTGAGAATTACATTTGTAAATTCCCTCATAAATGTTCTGGCAGATTGCTAAGATCTGCGTAGGACTCATAAGTTTACAACTGGTGTCCTTAATGTTGAACAACCAGTGTAGAAGTAACACGTGTTCCTATGAGATCTTATAATGCATCTCGTGGCTCTAGACTCGATAAGTGCAATTTTGGTAGTCGAAGATTGGAGCGGTGTCTCCTGTTTCAATATCAACATAACTCGTAATGAGCGGTCGATAGATTATGCAGGGTTCCCCGTGAGAATGAAACAAGTCCTTTTAAGAGAACTTGAGTGGCTTAGAAGGTTTAGTGCAGTGCTTCACTGGGTCCATGACGTCTTGTCTTCAATACCGGCGTCACCTTAGTAACAACCGGTAGCATATGAATTGAACCCGGTTTCTGCCCTAAGGTTGAATAATTGGAGGGCTATTTCTTTTCACGCTTTCACATTACTTTTCTTTTTAATTCTTCAACCCCTTCTTTCTCCTTTCTCATATTACTCCTTTTTTCATAATCATACCTAAGGACTGTCTAATACTAACTATTCGGTATTGTCCTTGGGTAGATCCCTCCGGCTCTGGCGGATCATAGGACGGTTTTCCTAACCTTAGCCACCTTATAACACCATGACTATCCTAAGTTGCCGTAAACCAAAATCCTTGAAAAATCTCTCAAAATGTTCATGATTATGAAACACATTTTGCTAACACTTTGAGAGTTTTATAATTTTCAAATGCTACCCCTTAACATGTGCTCATATGTTTTAATTTAAAATTTGCACATGTTGGGTAGAGATTGCACATTTTGAATTGATCCACTTTCAATGAACATTACTGATTCGAGACACGCTTACATCACTAGTTAGACTAGCTTGAAATTATTACCCGGCCTGGTCACATCCACATAAAGTTTCTCGAAATGGTACACTCTACTCAGACATATCCTCTTCGAGACACGCTTACATCACTGGTTAGACCAGCTTGAAATTATTACCCGGCCAGGATATGTCCTTTCGATTAATGACAGTTTGTGTTTCGTCAATTCATTAGTAAGGTCTGAGTCACATGAGATGTCGCATCCTTTTTGCTGTAGTGCCATTTGCTCCCCCTCAATATGTGCATCGATATACGAAAGAGTTTAGCACATATGGGAGAGCTTACATTTAAGACCAAATAATCACATTTTCATCAGAATTTCATATTTAAATCACATTCTCTCCCCCGATCAAAATTTTCAAACCATTTGAGATTTGTGATCCCAATTGATTTAAATATGTTTAGAAAATTTGGGAGAAAATGTGGTCAGGTTTAAATGTATTCTGATTATGGAGCATACTATGCTCCCCCTTAAACCACGAGAGAGTGTCACTGCTGATGTTGCACAATGCTTAAAAAGGTGTCAGAAATTTGAACAAATACTCTCCCCCTCAATTAATGACCCGTTTTCTATTTAAAGAGCTATAGTCATTCAATTAAGTGTGAAGTATATGTGAAAAATTTAAGTCCAGTTACCACCTTGTGAAACACCAAAACTCTCCTGAAGAATCATAGAACAGAAGGAGTTTGTGGTGTAAAGAAGACTTCTCTTCTTATACAAGAAATGATGCACTGAAACGTACATCAAATCGAAGAAACATGGATATAAAGTAATCCATGCCCGGGTGAACATCACCCAGTGGGAGGAACAACCGTCTTTTTGGCGACGTGCTTTCCCCATTTTGAAACGCGGGTTGCTATCTAAAGTAATAGCAAGCCATTTAGATATGTTTTAACCGGTTAGTATAACTTCTGCTCGAGCTTCATTTAAAGACCCGTGTCATTATTGAATGACATTTCTAGGTCCGTAAATGTTATCGATAAACAGAAGACATGCCTAGAAGAACTATTTTTGGTACTTTTTGTTTTTCTGATTTTTAGGGCTTTTATAGGTTTTATATTTTTCCATTTTCTTTTTGGTTTAAGATATATACACGTATATACAAGGATATGTGAAGCCAATCCTTTACTCCTCATTTTCTTCTTGAAGACATTTGAGTGTTTCAGGTGTCAAGCTCTTCATACCAAGACGAGGGAGAATAAACTGAAACCGTTCTCTCGGAAGTGCCTTGGTGAAGATGTCAGCCAATTGAAATTCCGTCCTCACGAAGTATAGTTCAACAATCCCTTTTTCAACATGTTCCCTTATGAAGTGATGCCTGATATCGATATGCTTCGACCGGGAGTGTTGGACATTGTTACAACAGAGAGCAATAGCGCTTTTGTTGTCACAATACAGAGGAATCTTGTTGTATGCAAAGCCATAGTCCGAAAGTTGTGATCTCATCCATAGGATTTGAGCACAGCAAGCAGACATAGCAATGTACTTAGCCTCTGTAGAAGATATAGAAGTGCTCATCTGCTTTTTAGAAGACCAACTAACCAACTTTTCCCCCAAAAACTGAGCTCCCCCCGAAGTACTTCGACGAGTATCTTGACACCCGGCATGATCAGCATCAGCATAAGCCGTGAGTTCCATTGCAGTGTCCTTAGGATACCAGAGACCCATATGAACAGTGCCTTGAAGATATCTGAAGACTCTTTTCACTGCTTCCAGATGCTTTTTGGTGGGCTTGGATTGGTACCGAGCGCACATACATACTGCGAACAGAAGATCAGGTCTTCTAGCAGTGAGATACATCAAGGATCCAATCATACTTCTATACTTTGTTTGATCAACCGGGATCCCAGAGACGTCTTCATCCAGCTTTGATCTTTCAACCATGGGAGTGTCAACAAAATCACTTGAATCAAATCCAAACTTCTTCAAAATTTCGTTTGCATATTTGGATTGATTAATGAAGATGCCTCCGGGACTTTGAGAGATTTGCAGACCTAAGAAAAACGACATTTGTCCCATCATCGACATCTGAAACTTAGAACTCATCTCCTTTGAAAACCGATCACATTCACTAGGATCAGAAGAGGCAAAAATAATGTCATCTACATATATCTGAACATGAAGTAGATGTTTGCCCGCCTTCCTAGTGAATAGCGTGGGATCAACAACACCCTTGGAAAATCCGTTTGCAAGAAGGAACTTGGACAGCGTGTCATACCACGCCCTAGGTGTCTGCTTCAAGCCATAGAGGGCCTTCTTCAAGCGATAGACATGAGTAGGATGATCAGCGTCCACAAATCCTTCTGGTTGACTCACATAGACTTCCTCCTTTAAGTCACCATTCAAGAAAGCTGTCTTAACATCCATCTGGTAGACTATCATATTTTTACTAGCAACATTTACGAGAAAGATTCTAATGGCTTCAATTCGTGCAACCGGAGCAAAAGATTCTTCAAAGTCTATGCCCTCATCGTGTCGATACCCTTTTGCAACTAGCCGTGCCTTGTTCTTCAGAACATCACTATGCTCATCGAGTTTCACCTTGAAGATCCACTTTAGAGCAATGATCATTGAATACTCTGGAGGAGGCACTAATTCCCATACTTCAAGCCGATCAAATTCATGAATTTCATCTTGCATAGCGTTGAACCAGCAGTCTTTGGACATTGCTTCTTTAGCATCTTTTGGCTCGACTTTGGATAGTACAGAATTGAAGAAACACCACAGTGCATCGGTGGCAAGTTATTTTCGTGTAGATACCGGACGCGAAGGATTACCAATGATGTTGTCAATTGGATGATCATTGGTCCATATTCTGAGATGGTCATGGGGTTGAGGGTTTTGAACTGATGTTGCAGTGTTGTGATCTCCTGAAGAAGATGTATCATTTGAAGACTCAGGAGCAAATATGTTCTCAAACGAAACATCATCAACAGGAGCAAAAGGATTAACTTCAAAAGAATTGTTTTCTACAGAACCTTGCTGTACCGAAGAAGACTGAATATTTGATGATGAAGGCGATTGACTGGCAGGTGGAGCATCTTGACTGATTGATACAGATACAGATGGACCTTCTGAGTTCTGTGGAATTTGAGCATCAGCAACAGGAGGTACAGGTGGAACTTCCGTTGTGGTATTTACTGTTGGTGGCTCAAAATATTCGTCAAACATCGAATCAAATAACTTCTTCAACTCTTCACTGGTGGGAGGTACATAAGGAACTGTAGGCGTGGAATTCTGTACAAGACCTGAACTAATTGGTACAGGTGTCAATAGATTAGGTGTGGGTCCAGAACTGGTTTGTCCAGGAGCCGTTTGCTCAATTAGCTCATCGAATGTAACGTGAATAGTTTCCATGATTTGTCGGGTTCTCTTGTTGTAGATTCTATACCCCTTGCGATCTGGTGCATACCCAACGAAGAAACCTACGTCTGCTTTAGCTTTTAGCTTTCCCAAATCTTAACCATCATTTGTCGGATAACACAAAGCACCGAACACTCGAAGAAAGGAAAGATCTGGTTTCTTCCCATGTAACAGCTCGTAAGGAGTTTTATTGTGAAGAGTGTGTATCAAGGAACAATTTTGGGTGTAACACGCAGTAGCAATTGCTTCTGCCCAAAGAAACATCGAAGCCTTAGAATATATTAGCATAGTTCTTGCAGCTTCCACTAGAGTACGATTTCGTCTTTCAACAACACCGTTTTGCTGAGGAGTGCGTGCAACACTTTTCTGATGAGTTATGCCAATATCTTCATAAAATTGACTGAGTTGTTGGTTAACAAACTCAGTTCCATTGTCTGTCCGGATGATTCTGACAGTTTTGTTCAGCCTTACTTGTAACTGCTTGATTAGTTTAATGATAACCTCTGGAGTTTCATCCTTGGTTCTCAAAAACTTTACCCATGTAAACCGAGAGTAGTCGTCGACCACCACCAGAACATACTTCTTTCCATTGATACTCTGCACTCTCATTGGTCCGCACAAATCCATGTGAAGGGTGTGAAGAACTTCCATGATGGTATTGATGGTTTTGGGTTTGTGAGTATGTTTCTTGCTTTTGCCCAACTGACATGCAGAACAAAGATAATCTTTCTCAAATTTTAGTCTGGGCATGCCTCGTACAAGATCCTTGCGAGACAGGTCATTAATGGTGCCGAAGTTCAAGTGATTCAAACGACGGTGCCAAAGCCATGATTTAGTCTTCGAGGCCTTTGAAAGCAAGCATATAGGAGAGGACCTCATCATTTCTTCAATTGAGATGGTGTATAAATTGGTACCACGAATGCCTTTAAGAAGATCAACACCATCCAACTCTCTGACGAAACAAGTGTGTTTTCTGAAAGCAACTTCAAGATCGGAGTCACAAAATTGACCAACAGAAAATAGGTTATGTCCTAGTCCTTCCACATAGTATACTCGGAAAATTACACTGTCACCAAACACACAATCTCCGTAACCCATAATTGCCCCAAAATGGTCGTTCCCAAATCTAACTGTCCCGATAAACTTCTTCACGAAATTCTTGAGCCGTGAGCGATCCCCAGTCATATGTTTTGAGCAGCCTGAGTCCAAATACCAAAGGACGATTTGTACGACCTGCATTTGAAAACAGACAACGATGGATAACTGAAAAATGTGGATCCCCACGTACAGCTAGGGTCTGTTTGGTTAGCACACACAAATTCTGGAACAACATGTTTCATAGATGCAACTGTATTTACAGTGGAAATTACACTAGAGGAAGCAATTGACCTAGTAGTAGGGCATTGTGTCACTAAAGGCAACATTCGACCAGTTGGTCTCCATTCCTTAACCTTCACTACTTTATGGTTATTCAATTTAGTTAAGGGGCACTGATCTCCTAAAGTGAGCTTCCTTCCAGTGGGTCTCCATTGATACCCGACATTTGCAAACGTTTTTCCTGTTGCCTTCCAAACTTTCTTACTTGTTTCAGTTTTCCTAACATTCTTAACATGGGGTTGTGCAGGAGACATCAAAAATGACACAACACAATCATCATGATTAGCAGAAATTAAACATTCGTTACATGTTTTACAGACAGTATTAGAATTCGAATTAATTACAGTACTTTTGATACTAGAATCAACACGATTCATTCTACTCATTGCAAACTTATTGTTCCTAAGTTGGGCTTCTACTTTCTTCTCGTGACCACTCTTAGCCGGCGCAGTCCTATCTTTCCTTGCATTGCCTCTAGGCTTTGACTCGCTAGCTTTGGTGTCACATTTTACTCCTGTAGAAGTAATGATGGGAACATTAATTTGTTTTACTGTCATTTGCTTTCCTGACTTTGATGTGTTGGGTTCTGATGTTCTCAGTGGTAGATCAAAGGTTACTTGCTTGTTTTTAGTCGTAGATGATGATGCAACAAATCTATCTCTTTTGTTATCAATCTTAGGGCTAGTGCCAATGACGTACTCTAAAAATTCCTGAGACCTTTTAGTGAGAAAGCAGGCATCTACAACTACTTTATCAAGTGGTTTTTCTATCCTATCCTCCTCTACAATCTCACGAAGTATATCCAGGCTATCCTTAAGGTGATTAAGATAAATTTGATGGGCAGACCTATTGTTCCTAAGGGGAATTGGAATAGGCACAACATCAACATCATACTTTCTAACAACAGAAGCCTTTGGAGCAACCTTATCACAAGTGTCAATTGGCATTTTTCCTTTCACCTGAGTCTTAAGATTCTCAATTTCATTTAACAAAGAAGTTATTTTTTCATTATGACTGTTTCGTGTGACTTTAATTGAGTCATATAACTCTTTGTAATGCTGTTTGATTTTTGAATTTTTAGCTCGAAAACACTCATTTTCACCATGTAACTTATTGATAGTGTCCTGATAGTGAAAATTCTGAGAATCCAAAGACGATGGTTTATTGGTGCCAATTGCTTCACTCTTATTTGACTTTAATTGGGCAATTTGAGCCCTCAACTATCGAATCGTGTTAGTGTGAGCTTGAATTTTTTCATCACGTTTACTCAATTCAAAATATGTATCAAATTCAGGAGCATCCAGAGATGTCTTGGCATTTGATATTTTACATTTTTCTTCTAAGTGTTGATATTTTAATTGTAAATTAAGATGATCAACTTCTAGTTTTGAAAAACGCTTGACCATGTTATCATGGTCATCATTTTGAATTTTCTCTTGCAGTTTCAAATTCTCCCCCTCAAGCTCAACAACACAATTCTGGGTAACATTCAATGCAATAGAATACTCATGAAATTGACAGGCAGTTAAAGCAGAATCAGTGGCAGTATAAAATATATCCTGTGCATTACATCTAGCAATCAAATTCTCATTGGTGATGAGAATGTTCTTTCTCTCGATCTCACGGCTCTTAAGTTCTATCGCATTTTGTGCTACCTCATTTTCCATATCTTTAAACATTACTTTCATTTCATTTACTTCAGTTTCAAGAGCGTTTTGCAATCCTTCAAACTGTTCCTTGAGTAATTTAAAGAATGGAATGACCTCAGTTAAGTAACACCTTTTTGTCTGTTCAAAACCTCTTTCCCCTTCAGTAATTCCGGTTGGTGTAATTCTCTTCTTACATGTTTTATCAAAATCAGCAAATAGTTGACAAAGTACATATATGCTAATTAAGGTTTTACATTTAGTAGGAAGAGGCAAAGGAACCAAATGCCTAGGTGTATTGGGAGGATACACCGTCGCAGCTGCAATTTTCCAAAGGGATGGAGTTTTGGCTTCAAGCTCATCGGCCTTTCTCTTTTCCATATCTATAGACCAAAATATTTGTTCAGGCGTTAACTTCTTTTGAGGTGCAAACACAGTCAATCGATTCTCCTCATAATAATCATGGGGTTTGACTATTATTTGATTGGCTATGCATTTGGGATCCTTCATTTTCTCATTCATTCTTTCTCTATTTCTCACATCTATCTCATTACTCTCATCTCAAGATGAAACATCAGGTGGGGCATGACCAGGCATAATCATCACATTGGCATCATATAAGGCAGGTTGGGTCACTTTAGCTTTCCTTAGGAGGGCTAATTTAGGTTCACCTACATTACTTACACTGTGCTTATCACACAACTTTTTGTGCTTTTGAAGCATTTGAGCCGTTTGTCTAGATTGGTCTTGCGTGTACAACTTATTTTCAAGCTTATTCTTTAAGTTTTTAAGTCTTGAGAAATCATTTAAGAGTTGTGTTTCTTTTTCCTTGAAATCTTGTTTTAGTGTATTTACATGCTCTAGGGCCTCCTATTTTTGTTTAATAGTCTGATCCAGCTGTTTTTGTAAAGAATTCAACTCTTGTTTTAATGTTTCCTCTCTTAAGTTACGCTCAGTTATAAGTGAACGCATTTGACTATCCATTTTCTGCTCACGTTCAGTTAGTTCAAATTTAGCACGTTGTTCATAAATTTCCACCTGATCTTTATATATGTTTAGTCTAGTGGTCAAGGGGTCATCAGGGACAAACTCAGTGTTTTCATGCCACTCACAAGCATTATCTACCACACAGGCATTATCTACAACACAAGAAATATTTTCAACAAAAGATGCGCCACCTTGTACATCAGACAAGTTGTTGTGATTCACATATTGTTCATATGGAATAATATTACTATTTCCCATGTCAACAGTATCTGAATCAACCCCATCTGTCTGTTATACTTCGTTGGAAATCTTTTGTTTATCAACCACGTCATATGTGTCATAAAGCTTTAGTACCTCAGAAATCACAGATGCATTGGAGGGACCAGCTTGTTGAGGTGATGAGACAACAGAAGACAGATTAGCCATGAAGATTGTTTAAGCAGTTGGTTCATCATCCACATCAGAGTCAAAAGCATCACAATCATCAGCTTTGAAAATGTTAGGATCATTAAGTGCAAGGTCCTGAACTGGCTGTTCGTCGACATCGGCATCAAAAGTATTTCCCCCATCGCCAGCACGAAACAACATTTCTTCTTCGTCCAACACAGCTCCATTCTCTTGAGCCTGCATCAACAACATCTTATCCTTGAAATAGTCTGAGTTCTGAGGACGTTTTGGTTGATTGCAGTTTCTGGCAATGTGTCCAAGTCCACCACAGTTATAACACTTAGGCTGTTTCCCCTGCCCCTGATTTGCATTCCCTACTCTGATCTGCACATTACCTCGACCCATGTTCCTTTGATTCAAGTTTTGCCTCTCCTGAACATTTTGAACTACAATTCTTCCATCCTCCACCGTTGCCAGATTGCGTGGGTTTGATGAGGTTCTGAGTTGATTGTTAGTCTGAGGGAGTGTTGCTTTAAATTGTTGAACAAGGACACTTGGTTGGTAAGGTTATCAATCATTTTGTCGGTGTGAGTGTAACCTGAATCCAGTTGTGGACTCATAGTAGATGGTGATGAATAGGGATGGTGATAAGCTTGGTCAGATGACAATTGGTTGATTGGCTGAGCACTTGCAACAAATGCCAGTGGATCATTTGATGCAGTTGGATTGAGTTTTTCTCTCAACAGACGATCATAAGCAGCATGTTTCTCATGTTGTTGTAGATAGGCATACAACTGTTCATAGTTTGTTTCTCTCAGACCTTTGTTGAGTTTCACTGCAGTAACAAATCTGTCCCATTCTGGAGTCATGTTGTTTACAAACTTTGAGTTAAGTTGGATGTTGGGCATAGTCATTCTGATGATCCTCATGTCATTTACCAACTTATGAAATCTCACATAGTAGTCTGTAATGTTTTCACCAGGGTTCATCTTAAAATGCTCAAACTCATCATACAGTTGTGACTCACGATCTTCCTTTGTGAGTTCTGATCCAGCCAGCAGCATTTTTACATTGTCCCATACTGCTTTTGCTTCAGTGTTGAAGTTGATGAGTTTGTAAACGTCTTTGGGCAGACCTTGAATGACAATGTTTGAGGCTCTAATATCTGCATCATACCTCTTCTTTTCTTCTTCATTAAGATCATTATAAGTTCGAGGTCTGTCAATTCCCAAAGTAACAGTTCCGTCTTCACCAGTAGTAATAACATCTCTGGTGGTGCCCATCTGAAATGGTCCTTCATCAATGGATTTGAGAATATTAAATCCATTTTCTTGGCCCAAGCAGTAAAGCCGTATTCGTTGTGCCCACGACTCATAGTCCGTCCTATCAAGCATAGGAGGACGGGTATCGGACCCAGCTACTTGAATGTCATCAGATGCAGTGCTTGGTATGGTTGCCATACTGTATACGGGATTTTACAATTCTTGAGATTTAAACCGAGAAATGAGTTCTTTCGCGGGATTTTACAAAATTCAAGAACAAACCGCAATTCCAAAACCACTGAAGTGCTATTCAAACAGTAAGTATCAAACCGCTAAAACCCTAGGCAAACCGCTAAACCTGAAGACCAAACCGCTATATCTAAACCGCTGACACACACAACAAACCGCTAAGTCAAACCGCAAGTCCTGAATACCAAACCGCTATTCTCAAACCGCAGTAATTAGCCCAACCGCTATGATCAAACCGCTGAAACCAGAACCGCGAAGACCTAAACCGCTGAAGATCAAACCGCTGAGAGCTAAACCGCTAAAACTAGAACCGCTAAGACCTAAACCGCTGAAGATTAAACCGCTAAGACCAGAACCGCTAAGACTCAACCCGCTGAAGATTAAACCGCTGAATCCTGAACCGCTACGATCTAAACCGCTGTAGGCTAAACCGCTGCTGCTAAACGACAAACCGCTAGAGACAAGAACTGACAAACCGCAACCGCAAGTGGACAAACCGTCCTTTTTCAGTACGTTTTGTCCTTTTCCTAATTTGGTTATAATCCAAACCGCTATCAGAGATTTAGACCAAGCCGCTAACAATAATTACCAAAATACGACAAACCGCTGCAAAGAAATCCTTCATCGAAGGTCAAACTGCTGCGAAGAAAACTCTTCCGAAAGCCAAACCGCTGCCAAGAAATTCTTCAAATCTTCCCCAAACAGACACTAACCAAGTTGTATGTTATCAAGGAAGATGTAAAACAGTTCTATGAACACAAAAGTACAAGTTTTCCACAGATTTAACCACAAACAAAGATTAAGCAAGGTTTTTTCTTCACTATTTTATACGAACCAAAAAAAACCAAAAATCCACACCACGAATCTAAATATGCTCTTACACGAACCTAACCATGGCTCTTGATACCAAATTATAACACATTCATAAACATATAACATACAAATAGGGTGGATTTGGCCGAATCTTTAGAGGGTTTTAGAGAGAGAAAGAAGGTTGGGAACTAGAGAGAGAAAATTTGAAATTCTATTATGTGAAATGTGAAGGAGTTCCAACCCTCTCCCTAGGTGGAGAGGAGAATTTATAGTACTAGTAGTTGTGCCCCGAGTGGGCTGTGGAGCGAGCTGACAGTGGGTAAAGACCCGACCCACTCCACAAGTTCTATATTAACTAAACTATATTAAGTTACTAATATAATCCTACGAGCTATTCAATGCTACTGAGTACATGGGGTGACCGAGTCTTCATTTGAATATTTATATTCCTAACAACTTGTTTGTGGACGGTAAGATCCGGGTTCGAATCTTGTAATGGACTAAATTTTTGAACATTTTAATTAATCCGAATTTTGGTTGATTAAAAGTTGCTTAGGCGGACTAAATGTGATGACATGGCTTTTAATGACAATTACATGGCAATGACGTGGACTTATGTGGCATTATCTACGTGTAACGCCTCCTGTTATATATAATGTATATATATATATGTATAACAAGGATGGCGGCGGCCGGCCGCGTTACGGCCTGGTGGGTTTTTTTTGTCATTGTATATGGGTTTTGAGAAAATGATATTAATTGTAAGTGAAGTAGAAAGTGCTAAGGCATTGAGGTTAAGGGCAAGATACTGAAACGAAAGCATGTGTAACAATGATACAATTCGATCACATGAATTTGTGTTCCATTTATATGAGAATTTGTAATAAACAAACTGCCTGATAGCAATAACCTCTTTAAAAACTTCAAAAAAAATCATATTTGTGAAATGCGTCTAATGCAGGAACACCAACCTGTTTGGTTCGGCTGAGCCATTGTCATCTATCCTTTAAAACTATTTTAGAACAGGAAATGAAACGACATTGTCTTGGTATCTTAGCAGCTGGAAATGAAACCGACTAATGAGACTAGAAATGGGCAAAACGGCACAACCTGAACAGACAACAACCAATTCAAAACTACATAAGAAAGATGCTCCAACGACCAATTTTATAATAAAACCTACATTTTCTAAAAATTGTGTGCTTACACATTTTATCTTCCCTATAGGCCGTATATCAATACCTGTCTCTTCTCTCTCATCCTTGTGTAACAAAACTGCAAATGAGGATCAGACGTGTGACAGACGACAAAACATGATACATTAGCACAACATAAATGGCAATGCGTATAATCTAAAGCATGAACTTCTAAATGCAACAATCCATTTTCAGATTCATAATTCATTCTTGATAATTATACAGAGATAAGCATCCAAATACATCAGTTTGAATACCCATATGACGCACCCTGCATTAGATTAGTTGTTGTTCTGAACGGATATTGTTTACCTTCTAGTACATGGTCATAACCTCCTCCTTTACCTCCTCTACTTCGATCTACACCTTCAAATATATCATCCCTTGTCACAGATTCAGAAGCTGAAAAGGCCTTTTTAATTGTCAAAACCTAACAACGAATTTAGATGCAAACTTATACATCTTTGCGTACCTTCAGTATCCCTATAGAAATGATCATTTGCCAATTTTTTTTCCTAGGACAAAGTTAATGGCAATGTGTTCTTAGAACGTACTTTAGATTCAAGGAGCTGAATGCACTATAATTGTTATTGTAGACTTTCACAGGGCATTAAGTATGCAGGCTATATATGCGTGATTCATTTACAGGTATGCGGATCGCAAAAGCGATTGGATATAAGATCCTAAAGGCATCTAAATGCATACCTGGATATGGATTCGTTGCTGCTGCAAACGCGCAAGGTCTTTTTTAGCAGTAGTCATCTCAACACGCAACTTTTCCAGTTCCTAAGCCATAGCAAGTCAACACTTTTCCATCAGCTAACCATGCACATACTTCTCTGCGTGCCTCTTCTTCTCATGTTCTATTGCAGCCCTGAAAAAGCGAACATTATATGACTGAAAATGAGATAAATGTAAAAACGCGAAACATCCAATCAATTAGCAAAGATGCTTAAAAAGGGAACATGGTTGTTTGTAACCGCATAACCTAATATGGATGTTCAGAATTCTATTTAATGAACATATGGTGACTATTAGGTAGTATCGACGCAAGTAATCGTCCATAGTTACTTAACCACTGACATGAAATCTTGCTTTACAAAGATCATGAAGTGAATGCAGTAAGTAGGTTTTTAAATAAGCAATCCCAGAC